>JAGFNQ010001156.1:205089-232581 GCA_024364735.1 Boesenbergia rotunda | reverse complement strand
AGAAAGCACCCAAGTCGAACCTGAGTTTTGATAATGGCAACAGGCTCAAAAGTTAAGTCTTACTTGTATCTAACAAGTTACTCTAGTGTGCAGGTTAAAAAGTCCTAGCGAAGGACTGCTAGGCACTGGCAAGGAATGCCAGGGTACAAAGCCCTAGCGAAGGACTGCTAGGCACTGGCGAAGGAATGCCAGGGTACAAAGCCCTAGCGAAGGACTGCTAGGCACTGGCGAAGGAATGCCAGGGTACAAAGCCCTAGCAAAGGACTGCTAGGCACCAGGCGAAGGACAGCTTGGGACTGAAGCCCTAGCGAAGGACTGCTAGGCATCGGGCGAAGGACAGCTCGGTATCCAGGACCTGGCAAAGGACCGCTAGGCAAAAGTCCAACCAAAGGAGCGGTTGGCATCAGGTACATTCTCCCGAGAGGAGTAGGTGAGGACGCGTTCCCCGTCGAGAGGGAATAGTTGGCGTCGGTTCGACCTAGGGCTCCATTTTGGAGGCCCAAAGTCAGAACCAAGACAGCTAAGGCTGTATAAACTAACACATTATTATTTTATGTTGTTTTGGACTAACCCTGGATGCAGGACCAAAGGAACGAGTGTCTGCAGCTCAGAGAGCCTCAAAGGAGTGAGGCAGTGGCTGAGTAGGGCGCCCGGAGTGTCCCGGCGCCCCCAAGGTGCATACAAAACAATGTAAGTAAGGAAGGCTTCGAACAGCTACTGGGCGGGGCGCCCCCGCTGCTCCCGGGCGCCCCCAGCGTCCCAGGCGCCCCCAATAGCAAACCATCGAAGCAGAAGCCAGCGAAGCCAAGGGATAAGGTTTGACCCGGTCAACCCGAGCGCCCCCAGCGTCCCGGGCGCCCCGGTCAAGATCTGATCCCAAGTTTGAAGGGATCAGAAGCTGACCGAGACCGAGACGGATCGAGTGACACGTGGGGGGCGCCCCCGACGTTCCGGGCGCCTCCAGGGCCTATAAAAGGGCCCTCGACCCCAGGCTTCAGTGCATCACATCTTCCAACGCTGTAACGTTCTTCTGCTCCTGCGCTTCACTCCAGAAACCTTCCAACTCGACACGAAAGCGCCGACGACGTCCCTCTGCTCCGAGAAACATCCCATATCGGACGTCGGTAACGAAGAACTAATTTTTTATTTCCATTATACTACTACTGTACTAGAACTGTAATCTTTTGTAAGAATCTTTGTGCGATTATAGAATTGCCCTCAGTAAACGGTCAACAACCGTGGGCCTTAGAGTAGGAGTCGACTCAGTCTCCGAACCAAGTAAAATCGATCGTGTCTCTGTGTGATTTTGTTTTCTTAATTTCCGCTGCGTACTTGCTCTAAGTTTTTCCGAAAAACGTTAACGATATCCCCCCCCTCTATCGTTTCTCTTGATCCAACAAGTGGTATCAGAGCGGGGAAGTTCAAATTTGGTGCAACCACCAGTTTGAAAATTTTTCGGATTTTTTTTCTCGTTCGAATTTCT
Source organism: Boesenbergia rotunda (assembly GCA_024364735.1). Taxonomy (NCBI): domain Eukaryota; kingdom Viridiplantae; phylum Streptophyta; class Magnoliopsida; order Zingiberales; family Zingiberaceae; genus Boesenbergia; species Boesenbergia rotunda. The sequence goes on along the minus strand of JAGFNQ010001156.1, from coordinate 231,098 downwards.
TCTAAATTTTTCGTTCGAATTTTTCTTTTTCGTTAATCAAGGTTGGTGCAACACCCCTCGTTATTTTATTTTCCTTATCCCGCACTACTAATCCAAGACCAAGTCTTGGGAAATTTTTTCTGTTAGTTATTTTTTTTCAGATTAAATGGCCATGCAAGAAGGATTCAGCACCGCCAGACCTCCACTTTTCAGTGGAGAAGACTTTTCCTACTGGAAAAGTCAAATGGAGGTCCACCTGAAAACTCAGGTGGACATGTCGATTATCATCCAGTCCGGACTGGAGATTCCCACAAATGCTGAAGGAGTTCCTCAAAGCTACACAGAGTGGGACACCGCTCTGAAACGAAGAATCGAAGCATATACAAAGGTGACTCAGACCCTTCAATGTGGCTTAACTAAAGAGAAGCTGAACCGGGTGGGCCCCTTCAACAGTGCCAAGGAGCTGTGGGCAAAATTGATCGAACTGCACGAAGGAACATCAGACACTCGGATCAGTAAGAGAGATCTGCTCCTGAACAAATTGTATACCATCAAGATGGCCGACAATGAAACAGCAGCCCAGCTTCACGCACGAATCCAAGAATTGATGAACGGTCTTCACACTATAGGTCACAAGGTCGAAAACCGTGACATAATAAGGTATGCTTTAAATGCTTTCCCTAGAAACACCTTGTGGGCATCTATGGTGGATGCATACAAGGTTTCAAGGGATCTCTCAAAAATTAAACAAGATGAATTATTTTCCGAATTAGAACTTCATGAACAGACTAACTACAATTTGTCCGAGAAAGGTATTGCCTTTGTTGCAGGAAAAACTGGAAGGTCAACAAAGAAGAAACCTCAACCTGAACCCGAATCTAACTCAGACTCAGACTCAGAAGACGAAGAAGGAGATCGACCTAAGCTGGTCTGATTGGCCCGAAGCTACTATAAAGAATTGAAGAACCAAACCAACAGAAGGAAGGCCAACCGAAGAAAGGACGAACCAACTGAACCCACAAATGACAAAAGCAAGCCCAACGTGACTTGCTACGAGTGCAAGAAGAAGGGCCACTACAAGACGGAGTGTCCAAACCTAAAGGAGACCAAAAAGTTAAGAAGAAAGAAAGCACTCCAAGCAACCTGGGACGAATCTTCCTCAGAAGAAGAAGAAGAAGCACCCCAGTCAAACCTACTAGCCCTGACCACCTCAGAAGAAGTCGAGACCGAGTCAGAATCTGAACAGGACGACGACAGACTAACCTTTTCAGAAGACGGCGAAATCAAGGTAAGTGGTTTCAATAGAAGTCAGTTAAATGAACTTATTTCGTATCTTTCTTGAGATTTGGCGAAAGCCAAACTCCGAGTCGAATCCCTCCGACAGGAAGTAAAACTCCTGAAAGAGGGAGTTGACTCTAAATCCTTAACCGAAAAAGATCAAGAAGGAACTCCTACTCAAGTAGAAAAACTTGAGAAAGAGAACTCCTCCCTGAAAACTCAGGTTAAGGATCTTAGAGCTGCCTTAGAACGATTCACTTCTAGTTCCAAGGGTCTTGACATGATTCTTGGAAAACAGAAGTCTGTTCTAAATCGATCCGGACTTGGCTATAGAACCAAATCCCGACAAAGATCTTACTTTGCTGTACTGAATCAATCTAGAAGTAAAGTTCAGGCATGGGTACCTAAACTGTACCTGAACAAACCAACTGGATCAAATCAGTATTGGATCCCCAAGGACAAGATTCACATCTTGCCTAATCATTAACGTGGCTTTAGTCCAGGGGGAGCCAAACTGAAAACTATATTCATTGTTAGATAAAATCCAACTCTCTTTATTTTATTTTTTATTTTTTTTGCATGTTTGCTTGTTCATTTACCTTCTGCAATTTACCATGTTTAAACTTAGGTTAGTATAAGGATTGAACAAACTTAACTGAAACTTGAAAACATAGTATTGGGTGGAGGTGAGATGATAGTACGTTAGGGAAACCAATTCTAATAAGATCAAGTTTACTTGGTCTCTTTAGACTGGTGAAACTAGCCGAAGCTACCGATCCAAAATCCAAACTAGTTAGACCAGAACTTTTTCAAAGATTAATTTTGAAAATGAAATTTCATTAAACGGCTTTGTCAAGGAAAGGGTTGATGATCCAATAAGGCTACGGCCAAAGAAAGCCTAGTGCCTCGCCAAGACCTGGAAGCTAATTTTTGAATTTCAAATTCAAATTACTTTTTGTCAAATTCAAATCTAACACAAATTTTCAGTTAAGTATAGATTCAAACATTCTCTTTCAAAATAAACTTAACTGTTTTTAAAAATTAATTTAAGGTTTTCAAAATAAATAATAATTTTTCAAAATAATTTTACTTATCAAAACCTGTCTCACAAAACCTATAAGGCTAATGTGGTTGAAAACCCTAGATTTGGGTGAGACAGACTAGGCAGTGAAACTCAATTTAAGCTATTCCTGACTCTAATTGGATCTAAATCAATAAAACCCTTTATGTGTAGGAACATAAAGATTTGGACCAATGGATGTTGGATAGCGGTTGCTCCAGACACATGACTGGAGATAAATTGAAGTTCACCAAACTCAAGTTCAAGAACCTAGGCTCAGTGGCATTTGGCAACAATGCTACACTCAAGGTAATTGGGTCAGGTAATATTGAACTCAAATCTGACTTTGTTATTAAGAAAGTTCTTTTGGTTGAAAACTTCAATTTTAACTTGCTTAGCATAAGTCAGTTATGTGATTCTGGTTATATAGTCACCTTCAACAATTCTAACTGCCTGATTAGAAATGTACAAGACTCAGAAATCATGCTTAAGGGCACTAGGAAAAATAATGTATACACTATAAACCTTCCCCTAGTACCCAAATGTATGTTAACTCAGTTAGAACAATCAAAACTTTGGCATAGGAGACTAGGTCACACTAATCTGAGAACTATCTCAAAAGTCACCCAACTTGGCCTAATCAAAGGTATCCCCAAAATTAAAAACAATGAAAACCTAATATGTGAATCATGTAATCAAGGTAAACAAACCAAATCTAATCACAAACTAATCCAATCTGACCTAACTCAAACCACACTTGAGCTCCTGCACCTTGACCTATTTGATTCACATGGAGCCAAGTCTCTAAGCGGGAACCGATACTGCTTAGTAATAGTTGATAATTACTCTAGGTTCACCTGGGTTAGGTTTCTAAAAACCAAAGATGAAACCCTAAACCTATTTAATGATTTCTGTAAATTAATTGAAAATCAAAACGATACTAAAATTAAAAGACTTAGGAGTGACCACGGGGGAGAATTTGAAAATCAACGGTTCGAGGAATTCTGTATGGTCAATGGGTATTTACATGAATTTTCATGTCCTAGAACTCCCCAACAAAATGGGATAATCGAAAGAAGGAATAGAACATTACAGGAAGCCGCTAGGGCTATGCTCAACGAATTTAACTTAGCAAACCAATATTGGGCAGAAGCGATTAGTACGTCTTGTTACATCCAAAATAGGGTTCTGATTAATAAGCGACACAACAAAACACCCTATGAACTGTACTACCATAGACTGCCAAATCTACACTACCTAAGGGCCTTTGGATGCAAAGTCCATATCCTAAACACCAAAGACTATTTAGGAAAATTTCAGTCCAAATCAACCCCAGGTACCTGTTGGGACCGGGTGCATGTTGACATGGATACGGGTTCGTAATTTTAAAGTTTAATTACGTGCAGCGGAAGGTTTAGCATAAATAATTTCTTAAATTATTTTAACCACGTATCTAGCATGCAACCTTAAGTTGTGGAGACATGATCATAAATTAAAATTTTGCAGAAAGTAAACTAATTTACTTAATACCTCGCGTAACTCGTAGAAAGGGACGAGATCCAACCGTAGCGTCCCTTGGAAGCTCCGCCTCTATTTACGTCCACGCCGAGTCCTCTTCGGGATGACTTCGCAAAGCCACGAGTTTCGTGCCGACAAGAACTACTAGATTCTCCAAAGGCACGACAAGAATATCAAGAGAGGGAGATGGAAGACTAACCACCAAGTAACGGAATCAAGATCCGGGGAAAGGAAGGAGTTGCGACCCGCTTCTTCTTCTTTGGCACCTTCTTGGTGGAGGAGGCTCACGGTAACCCTAGGAGGTGCGCCGGCCCTAGAGGATGAAGAGGGCGTCGGCCCTAGAGGAGGGAGAGGGAGAGAAGGAGAGAGAGAGAGAGCTTGCTTCTTTATCTCTTCATTAGAATTCAAGTCTTGCCTTGGTTCCTTTATATAGTAGCCTCTCCATTGCCAAGTCTCCCCTTTAACGGAATAAATAAGAAATTTATCTTATAAATTTTCCTATGAATTATTCCGTTATGCCTTGTTTTATTATAACTAAATTTATAATAAAACAAACACATCTTCCCCTTTTATTATGGAATAAATTTTCACAAGAAATTTATTATATAAATTTTTCTTATCATGGAAAAAACAATTCATAATTGATTTTATAAAATAAAATAAACCAATCCAAGGTTTATTTTAATTTCCATGAAAATAAATCTCTTTATATAAATTTCTTTATATAAATTTCTTTATATATAAATTTATTTATCCATAATTTTATAAAACAAATCGCGCTTGATTTATTTTATAATTTAAACCAAATAAATTGGTTTCCCTCCTTGTTGTGGCCGGCCAAACCAAAGAGGGTGGGGACCCTCTTTGGCCGGTCAAACCAAGCCACCTCCTCGCGAATTAAACTCATTTAATTCGTCCAATAAGCCTTCAAAAGACTTAGCCATTTTAAGCTTCCGGTGCGCCTCTGATAAATTCAGATTCGACTTATTTCTCTTGATCGGAAAATCTAATTTTCAACTCGTTTTAAATCCCTCGGATTACTCGTAGTGCGTGTGACTAAATAGGCTTTCGATTTATGTTGGCCGTCTATAATCAACCAATTATAGAACGATCATGAGTGGCACCTAGTAGTACATCATGACCCCCAATTAATCGAAAGATCAACGGTTGACCTCAGAAATAATTCTGAAACCCTTCAGCAGCTATAATGAGTCATGCCTCATTCCCTTCACCATCTTATACCCACTTGGTTCAGGACACGGTCTATGTGTGTCAGTCCCCACTAGGCTGACTACGTCACACCTAGCCCAAGTAATGTCTTTCTCGTCCAACGAATTCTAATTACTCTCATGTTTCCTAGAGATTCATACTCGGAACATGTTGTGCTCTGGCCAGAGGCTTCGAGTAACAATCTGACGATAGGCCTTGGATATACATCTCCTCGCAAGGAGTGGTGAATCCTTTGTAGGCTGTTCAAACATCTTCGGGCACTTCGGCTTATACCCAACCATCCTGGGTCTACACCTCCTTAGAGATGCTTGCTTAAGATGTCAAAGTATAAGTCTCCGTGACCAAGATGACTTGAACACCGCAAGTCAAAGGAACATCGCACTTAAGCTGCAGTAAGAACTTTCATTGACATATCTATATGTAGATTACCATATGAAGTCTTACAGCTAGTCACTCCAATGAACTAGTTCCCTTAACTAGCATCCATGTTTATCTCCGGACATCCCAATGTCACCAGCCAGTGAGAATCAGCTGATTAGAGAATAATCCATGCTAGTCTCAACAGAATTGATAGTGTCCGTATTTATCAATTCATCGACTAGGGACAATTTCAATACTTCACAATTGCACATGTAGAGATAATCACTAGTGTGAATTCATCACAAATTCTCTCATGCTGTGAATTGTATTGCGGACATTCAGTAAATGAGTTCAAGATCTCAATCAAATACATGAACATGTATACTCAAATAGTGAATATTCATTTATTAAAGTAAATGATTACAATTATAAGGCGATTTCCTTAGGACACTTCTCTCATATTACTAACAGTATCTTCCTAGGATACTCAACCACAAGTAGAGCCTATAGAGTTTACAACAAACAAACCAAGAAAATTGAAGAAACAACAAACTTAATATTTGATGAAGAAATCAACTCAAAATCTGATAATCCAGACCTAACCTCATCAAATTCTGATCAAGAAAATAATGAACAAACTATTGAACATTTAATTGAACCCTTAAACAAATTAACTATTGAACCAATTAATGAGTCAACTGAACCAATTATCAAACCAACAAATGAACCATCCCAAGGAGTCGAATCAAATAGTGAACCAAACCGACCAGCCGGACCTGAGGCTGAACCAAGTTCTAGAAGAACCAAGAAACCCAGACTTAGTCACCCAACCGATCAAATTGTGGGTGATCCAACTCTAGGAGTCAGGACTAGATCCTCCTATAGAAACCTTAGTCAAATAGCTATGATATCAAAAATTGAACCCAAAACTATAGAGGAAGCCCTACCTGATCCTGATTGGATCATAGCTATGCAAGAAGAATTAGCTCAATTTGAGAGAAACCAAGTCTGGGAATTAGTACCTAAACCTGAGGGCAAATCCGTCATTGACACCAAGTGGGTCTTTAGGAATAAGCTAAATGATCAAAGAGAAATAGTTAGAAATAAAGCCCGCTTAGTAGTGAAGGGATTCAGCCAAGTAGAGGGGTTAGATTACGATGAAACATATGTTCCAGTAGCTAGACTTGAGTTCATTAGAATGTTGTTAGCCTTTGCATCCCATAAAGGATTTAAGCTATATCAAATGGATGTAAAGTCAGCTTTCCTAAATGGATTCATTAAAGAAGAAGTTTATGTAGGACAACCCCCTAGGTTTGAGGACTTAGACAAACCTGACCACGTTTACAAACTAACTAAAGCACTATATGGACTAAAACAAGCACCTAGGGCCTGGTATGAACGTTTATCAACTTACTTAATCTCTAAAGAATTTAAACAAGGACAAATTGACTCAACCCTATTTATTAAAACCCTAGGAAAAGATATATTTATTGCCCAAATTTACGTAGATGACATAATCTTTGGGTCCACCAACTCGAACTTTCTAAAAGAATTTGTTAAAATAATGGAAAATGAATTTGAAATGAGCCTAGTTGGTGAACTTAACTTTTTCCTAGGCTTACAAATTAAACAAACTAGGGATGAAAACTATGTCCATCAATCCAAATATGCTAAAGAGTTAATAAAGAAATTCAAAATGGATAACTCTAAAAGCATAAGTACCCCCATGGCCACTAATGTAAAAATAGATAGTGACCCTGATGGTAAATCAGTGGACCTTAAACTCTATAGAAGTATGATAAGTAGTCTACTGTACCTTACAGCCAGCAGACCTGACATTCTTTTTGCTGTAGGGATGTGTGCTAGATACCAAATCTGTGCTAAGGAAACACACTTAGCAGCCCTAAAGAGAATACTAAGATATGTTAAGGGCACCCTAAATGTAGGGATTTGGTATCCTAGGACCTCAACCTTCAATTTGTCAGGATACTCGGATTCTGACTATGCTGGTTGTAAATTAGATAGAAAGAGTACAAGTGGAAGCTGCCAACTATTAGGAAATAGTCTAGTAAGTTGGTGCAGCAGAAAACAACACTGTGTAGCTCTGTCCACAACTGAAGCTGAGTATGTAGCCTTAGGAGAGTGTGTAGCACAACTTTTATGGATGATGCACACTCTTAAGGACTTCCAGCTTAACTACACCCAAACTCAAGTATTTATTGACAATATAAGTTCAATTAATCTAACTAAAAACCCAATCCAACATTCCAGAACCAAACACATAGAAATCAAACATCACTTTGTAAGAGACCATGTAGCCAGGGGTGAAATAGTACTTAAGCATATAGACTCTAAATCCAACTTAGCTGATATACTCACAAAATCCTTACCTGAGTCTGAGTTCAGCTCACTAAGAAGGCAGTTAGGATTGTGCTCTGTAGAATAGGTTAACTCTACTTTTTATTTTCTTACTGCTTTACTTGATTTAAAAATCAGTTTCTAAAAGAATTTTGAAAAACTGTTGTTTTTAAAATCAGTTTTTTTAAATCTTTTCCAACTTAGTTTTATTTCAAAACTACCCCCCTTTCAAAACTAGGGCTTTTTCACAAATGGACTTAGCCTAGGCCCTAACCCTAGAACTGCATGCACCTATAGATTTAGAAGCCAGCATCTCACAAGCACCTTAGGGTACTTTTGATTGACAACCTAGAAAGGGTTGAGATGCTTAGGTCTTTGCCTTAATTCAAGATGCTTTAAGTCAGTGCATCTGCAGTAATTGGGGCACTAAATACAACTTACACAGCAATTAAGTTAAGTGTCAAGTTTAGAAAATCTAACTTGAACAGAAACACTTAACTTGACTAACCCTAGCGAAAACTACTGTTTATAACAGTTAGTAAGTAGCTAATTGGGTTAGGCAGGTCCCTACAAGAAAAAATTAACTGATTTGGTTTAAGTCTTATCATGAATTGGTTCAGTACAGCAAAATCATGCAAATATTTTCCTTTATGAAAGTTATTTCCTTTATGCAATTTAATTTCTGCTATATTTATCTGTTTTTGATATATGGCAAAGGGGGAGAGATAAGAAAGGATAGAATTTAAAATTTTTTGTCTCTCAAAATTTCAAAATCTATCCCTTATTCAAAAAGGTACCTAAGCTTTTCAAAAATTTTCTAAGTACTTAAGCTTCTTAAAAATTTCTAAGTACTTAAGCTTTTCAAAAATTTCTAAGTACTTAAGCTTTTCAAAAATTACTAAGTACTTAAGCTTTTTCAAATTTTCAAAATATTACTAAGTACTTAAGCTTTTCAAAACTACTTAAGCTTTTCAAAACTTTACTAAGTACTTAAGTTCTCAAATTTTCAAAATTCTACTAAGTACTTAAGCTTTTTCAAATTTTCAAAATTTTACTAAGTACTTAAAGCTTTTTCAAATTTTTAAAATATTACTAAGTACTTAAGCTTTTCAAAACTTTACTAAGTACTTAAGCTTTTCAAAACTTTACTAAGTACTTAAGTTCTCAAAATTTCAAAATTCTACTAAGTACTTAAGCTTTTTTAAATTTTCAAAATTTTACTAAGTACTTAAGCTTTTTCAAATTTTCAAAATATTACTAAGTACTTAAGCTTTTCAAAACTTTACTAAGTACTTAAGATTTTCAAAACTTTACTAAGTACTTAAGTTCTCAAATTTTCAAAATTTTCCTAAGTACTTAAAACTGAAGTTTTTCAAACTCTAAGTACTTAAAATGTTCAAATTTTATCAAGCACTTTAAAACTTAAGTTTCCAAAACTTTTGAGTACCTTAAACTTAAGGCGTCAAAATTTTCAGTACTCAAAACTTAAGTTTTTCAAAACTCTTCTTAAAGTTTTTGACTTAAAATCTATTCTCAAAAACCCCACGAATTTTTGAAAAATCTAGGGGGAGACTCCTTCCAGGGGGAGGGAACAAACGGTAATTTTTATGCTTTGATTAAACTTAACTTTTTGAACCAGGGTTGTCATAAATCAAAAAGGGGGAGATTGTTGGTGCAGAAAACACCCAAGTCGAACCTGAGTTTTGATAATGGCAACAGGGCTCAAAAGTTAAGTCTTACTTGTTATCTAACAAGTTACTCTAGTGTGCAGGTTAAAAAGTCCTAGCGAAGGACTGCTAGGCACTGGCAAAGGAATGCCAGGGTACAAAGCCCTAGCGAAGGACTGCTAGGCACTAGCGAAGGAATGCCAGGGTACAAAGCCCTAGTGAAGGACTGCTAGGCACTGGCGAAGGAATGCCAGGGTACAAAGCCCTAGCAAAGGACTGCTAGGCACCAGGCGAAGGACAGCTTGGGACTGAAGCCCTAGCGAAGGACTGCTAGGCATCGGGCGAAGGACAGCTCGGTATCCAAGACCTGGCAAAGGACCTCTAGGCAAAAGTCCAACCAAAGGAGCAGTTGGCATCAGGGACATTCTCCCGAGAGGAGTAGGGGAGGACGCGTTCCCCGTCGAGAGGGAACAGTAGACGTCGGTTCGACCTAGGGCTCCATTTTGGAGGCCCAAAGTCTGAACCAAGACAGCTAAGGCTGTATAAACTAACACATTATTATTTTATGTTGTTTTGGACTAACCCTGGATGCAGGACCAAAGGAACGAGTGTCTGCAGCTCAGAGAGCCTCAAAGGAGTGAGGCAGTGGCTGAGTAGGGCGCCCGGAGTGTCCCGGGCGCCCCCAAGGTGCATACAAAACAATGTAAGTAAGGAAGGCTTCAAACAGCTACTGGGCGGGGTGCCCTCGTGCTCCCAGGCGCCCCCGCTGCTCCCGGGCACCCCCAGCGTCCCAGGCGCCCCCAATAGCAAACCATCGAAGCAGAAGCCAGCGAAGCCAAGGGATAAGGTTTGACCCGGGCGCCCCCAGCATCCCGGGTGCCCCGGTCAAGATCTGATCCCGAGTTTGAAGGGATCAGAAGCTGACCGAGACCGAGACAGATCTAGTGACACGTGGGGGGGGGGCGCCCCCGACGTTCCGGGCGCCTCCAGGGCCTATAAAAGGGCCCTCGACCCCAGGCTTCAGTGCATCACATCTTCCAACACTGTAACGTTCTTCTGCTCCTGCGCTTCGCTCCAGAAACCTTCCAACTCAACACGAAAGCGCCGACGACGTCCCTCTGCTCCGAGAAACATCCCATATCGGATGTCGATAACGAAGAACTAATTTTTTATTTCCGTTATACTACTACTGTACTAGAACTGTAATCTTTTGTAAGAATCTTTGCGCGATTATAGAATTGCCCTCAGTAAACGGTCAACAACCGTGGGACTTGGTGTTAGTGATATGAGAGAAGTGTCCTAAGGCAATCGCCTTATGATTGTAAACATTCATTTTATTAAATGATAATTCACTATTTGAGTATACATATTTGTGTATTTGATTGGGATCTTAAACTCATCTACTGAATGTCCGCAATACAATTCACAGCATAAGAGAATTTGTGATGGGATCACAACTAGTGATTATCTCTAAATGTGCAATTGTGAAGTATTGAAAATATCCCTAGTCGATGAATTGATAAAAACGGACATTATCAATTCTGTTGAGACTAGCATAGGTTATTCTCTAATCAGCTGATTCTCACTGGCTGGTGACATTGGGATGTCCAGAGATAAACATGGATGCTAGTTAAGGGAACTAGTTCATTGGAGTGACTAGCTATAAAACTTCATATGGTAATCTATATAGATATGTCAGTGAAGTTCTTACTGCAGCTTAAGTGCGATGTTCCTTTGACTTGCGGTGTTCAAGTCATCTTGGTCATGGAGACTTATACTTTAACATCTTAAGCAAGCATCTCCAAGGAGGTGTGGACCCAGGATGATTGGGTATAAGCCGAAGTGCCCGAAGATGTTTAAACAGCCTACAAAGGATTCACCACTCCTTGCGAGGAGATGTATACCCAGGCCTATCGTCGGATTGTTACTCAAAGCCTCTGGCCAGAGCATGCCATGTTTAGAGTATGAGTCTCTTAAATACATGAGAGTAATTAGAAATCCAAAGGACGAGAAAGACACTACTTTGGCTAGGTGTGACGTAGTCAGCCTAGTGGGGACTGACACACACAGACCATGTCCTGAACCAAGTGGGTATAAGATGGTGAAGGGAATGGGGCACGATTCATTAGAGCTGCTGAAGGGTTTCAGAATTAATTCTAAGGTCAACCGTTGATCTTTCGATTAATTGGGGGTCATGATGTACTACTAGGTGCCACTCATGATCGTTCTATAATTAGTTGATTATAGACGGCCAACATAAATCGAAAGCCTATTTAGTCACACGCACTACGAGTAATCCGAGGGATTTAAAATGAGTTGAAAAATTAGATTTTCCGATCAAGAGAAATAAGTCGAATCTGAGTTAATCAGAGGCGCAACGGAAGCTACTAAGTCTTTTGAAGGCTTATTGGGCGAATTAAATGAGTTTAATTCGCGATGGGATCGGCTCGGTTTGGCCGGCCAAAGAGGGTGCCAACCCTCTTTGGTTTGGCCGGCCACCACTTGGGGAGAAACCAATTTATTTGATTTAATTAATAAAATAAATCTAGCGCGATTTGTTTTATAAATTATGGATAAATAAATTTGTATAAAGAAATTTATATAAAGAAATTTATAGAAATTTATTCTTTTTTATGGAAATTAAAATGATCCATGGAATGGTTTATTTTAATTTTATAAAATCAATTATGAATTGATTTTTCCATAATAAGAAAATTTATAAATTTCTTGTAAAATTTATTCCATAATAAAAGGAGAGATGTATTTGTTTTATTATAAAATTAGTTATAATAAAACTTGGTTTAAACGGAATAATTCATAAAGAAAATTTATAGGATAAATTTCTTATGAAAAATTCCGTTAAAGGGGAGACTTGGCAAGGGAGAGGCTACTATATAAAGGAACCAAGGCTAGGCTTGATTTCCTTAATAGATTGATCAAGAGATTAACTCTCTCCCTCTCTCTCTCTAACTCTCTCTCTCTCTAGGGTCGGCGCCCTTTCTCTCTCTAGGGCCGGCTCTCTCTCCTCCCCTAGGGCCGGCGCAAGCACCTAGGGTGCCCGTGAGTTTCCTCCACCAAGTTCGTGCCGAAGAAGAAGAAGAAGCGGATCGCGACTCCTTCCTTCCTTTCCCGAAATTTTGATTCCGTTACTTGGTGGTTAGTTTCCTTTCTTCTCTCTTGATATTCTAGTTGTGTCTTTGGAGAATCTAGTAGTTCTCGTCGACACAAAACTCGTGGCTTTGCGAAGTCATCCCGAAGAGAACTCGGCGTGGACGCGAATAGAGGCGGAGCTTCCAAGGGACGCTACGGTTGGATCTCGTCCCTTTCTTCGAGTTACGCGAGGTACAAAGTAAATTAGTTTACTTTTCCGCAAAGTTTTAATTTATGATCATGTCCACACATCATAAGGTTGTATGCTAGATACGTGGTTAAAATAATTTGAGAAATTATTTTATGCTAATTCTTCTGCTGCACGTAAAAATTTAAAAATTTTACGAACCCGTATCCTTGTCAACATGCACCCGGTCCCAACAGTGGTATCAGAGCCGGTTAGTGTTCGACATAATCATATAATTGTTTTGCGGAAAACTTTGTCATAATCTCAATTTTGGAAAAATTTTCAATTATGGAAATTTTCCAATTATTATAAATTTTAGATTTAGGAATTTCAAAGTTTGGAAATCCTCATGAAATTTCGCAAACGTTTGAAATATCCTAGTTTCTGAAATTTTATGATAATTGTGAAAACTTCCCATCATTGGAAACTTTCCAATTACGGAAATTTTCTATTTTAGAAATTTTCTAATTTTGGAAATATGTAAGTTTTCTTTGTACCAGAAACTTACAATTATTCTGAAAACCTATTATGAAATCTCACAATTTTGGGCACTTTCTTTCAAGAAAGTCTAGACAAATTTATGGACAATTAATTGATAATTAAATTTGAATTGGTTTTTAAATTGACAACAAAATTCTTTATTTTGGATTGAGCCTCGGGGAGCCGTCCAATTTAAAGATAGTTGTTGTAATTTAATTTCCCAATTTTAAATGAAATTGTCATGTTTAATTTGGTTACGCTTCCGAAGCGGACCAAATTGGATTTACGACAAATTACTTTTCTTTGGGTATCTGAGCCTCGGGGAGCCACCCTTAGAAAACGATTTGTTGTAATTAATTAAATCCATGAATAAAATATGATTTAAGAGGTGATGCTCTTACATATTGTTGTCTCCAAAATTATTTAGGAAAATGGTTTCCTATAGAGTTTCTTAAATGAGATTTTCATGAAAATAATATATGGTTGAATTAAGGGAATTGTCTCTTAATTTAATAAGATTTGATTTAGAGAAATCAAAGTCTTAAACATATTATTTCCGAAATTGATTATGACAATTTAGGAAATTGTTTCCCAAAACAATTCCTTTAATAAAGTATGAAATTAGAATTAGGAAATCCGGTTCCTAATTCAATTCATGGGACTTGATAAATTAAGTCACATACATACTTTATTAAGGAAATCGTTAGTCATGACATAATTATATGTCATGAATGTGCATTAAAAGGAAAGGATGAGACCCAAAACCCCTTACAAAATATTAAGGCCAACACCTTCCATTAATATGGTTAGAATCGGAGTTTTGTTTCTTGTTTGGGTTGATGGACACATCCATGCCCAGCTTGAACCTCAACATGTTCAAATCATGAAATTAGTTTATGAATAATATAGTTGGAGTCAGAGGTCAATCCTTAGTTTTGGTTGTTGGACACATCCAAGCCTGACTAAACGGTTGAATGAGCTCCAACCATATTAAAACTATTTCTTGATTAATGGGTCAGCCTTAAGCTTGGAGCATCGATTTGTTGTGCCACAGCCAAGGTCGATGCAAAGAGAGGTGCAGTTGGGTGCTATGTATAATGTCGCATACTTGTTAATGAGTTAACAACCCAATGATTTATGCAAACATTCAATTAGTTGATAGCATAAAGTGATAGTTACATATATGTGATATGTAATCGGTATAATTACCTACCTTCATAGCTAAGAATTGTTGGTGCAGAATGCACCAAAGTCAAACCTGTGTTTTGATAATGGCAACAGAGGTCAAAAGTTAAGTATTAATTGTGTTTCTAACAAGTTACTCTAGTGTGCAGAGCAAAGTCCTAGCGAAGGAATGCTAGGCAACTGGCGAAGGACTGCCAGTAGCAAAGTCCTAGCGAAGGACTGCTAGGCAACTGGCGAAGGACTGCCAGTAGCAAAGTCCTAGCGAAGGAATGCTAGGCAACTGGCGAAGGACTGCCAGTAGCAAAGTCCTAGCGAAGGACTGCTAGGCAACTGGCGAAGGACTGCCAGTACCAAAGTCCTAGCGAAGGACTGCTAGGCAACTGGCGAAGGACTGCCAGTATCCAAGACCTGACAAAGGACCGTCAGGCAAAAGACCAACCAAAGGAGTGGTTGGCATCAGGTAAATTCTCCCAAGAGGAGTAGGTGAGGACGCGTTCCCCGTCGAGGGAACAGTAGGCGTCGGTTCGACCTAGGACTCCATTTTGGAGACCAAAGTCAGAACCAAGACAGCTAAGGCTGCATAAATAAATATTCTATTGTTGCATTGTGTTTTGGACTAACCCTGGATGCAGGATCGAAGGAACGTGTGTCTGCAGCTCAGAAAGCCTCAAAGGAGAGAGGCAAATGCTGAGTAGGGTGCCCGGAGTGTCCCGGGCGCCCCCAAGGTACATACAAAACATGTCAAAGGAAAAAAAGGGTTCGAATAGCTGCTGGGCGGGGCACCCCCGTGCTCCCGGGCGCCCGCGCTGCTCCCGGGCGCCCCCAGCGTCCCGGGCGCCCCCATGCGCATGCATCGAACCAAAAGCCCTCGAAGCCAAGCGGATAAAGTTTGACCCGGTCAATCCGGGCGCCCCGAGCGCTCCGGGCGCCCCGAGCTCTCCGGGCGCCCCGGTCAAAGCGGATCCAGAGGATCAGACGCGACCGAGACTTTGGCGGATCAAAGGCCACGTGGGGGGCGCCCCCGACGTCCAAGGCGCCCCCTGGCCCTATATAAAGGGACCTCGACCAAGGCTTCAAGGCATCAATTCTCTCAACGCCTCAAAGCTCTTCTACGCTCGTGTCTTGCTCCGGAAACACTCCAACACGAGCTGACGACGTCCCGCTGCCCCGAAAAAGTCAATCCACTCCGGACGTCGGTAACGAAGATTGAAATTTTAATATTATTATTTTATTGCACTTATTTGTAATCAAATATTGTAAACTATTTTGCGCGTATATAGAATTGCCTAAAGTAAACGGTCAACGACCGTGGGCCTTGGAGTAGGAGTCGACACAGGCTCCGAACCAAGTAAATCGACTGTGTCTGTGTGCTGTTTTTAAATTTCCGCTGTGCAACTGCTCGTTACGAAAATCCGAACAATTTCCGATATTCACCCCCCCTCTATCAGTTTTCTCGATCCAACAAGTGGTATCAGAGCGGGGAAGTTCAAACCTGGTGCAACCACCAGTTTGAAATTTTTTTCGGATTTTTATTTTTCTATTTTTTTCTTACGAATTTTTCGTTAAATATTTCATTCGATTTTTTTTGGCGAGGTTGGTGCAACACCCCTCGTTACTTAATTTATCCAGCACTGCTAATCCAAGACCTAGTCTTGGAAAATTCATTTTTCTGTTAGTTTTCTGTTTCAGATGGCTATACAAGAGGGATTTAGCACTGCCAGACCTCCACTCTTTAGTGGAGAAGACTTTTCCTACTGGAAATGCCGCATGGAGGTCAACCTGAAAACTCAGGTGGACATGTGGATCATCATCCAGTCCGGACTGGAGATACCCAAGAATGCTGATGGACTTCCTCAGAGCTACTCCGAATGGGACAACTCCCTGAAACGCAAGATAGAAGCCGACGCAAAAGCTACTCAGACTCTTCAATGCGGACTGACGAAAGAAGAGCTGAACCGCGTGGGCCCCTTTAACAGTGCTAAGGAGCTCTGGGCTAAATTGATCGAGCTGCACGAAGGAACACCAGATACCAGGATCAGCAAAAGGGATCTGCTCCTGAACAAGTTGTACACCATCAAGATGACCGACAACGAATCAGCAGCCCAACTTCACGCACGGATCCAAGAACTGATGAACGGTCTTCACACAATAGGTCACAAGGTTGAAAATCGTGACTCAATAAGGTATGCCTTAAACGCTTTCCCTAGAAACACCTTGTGGGCATCTATGGTAGATGCATACAAGGTCTCGAGGGATCTTTCAAAAATAGAATTAGATGAATTATTTGCTGAACTAGAACTGCACGAACAAACTAACACCAATACGGTCGAGAAAGGTATTGCTTTCATTGCAGGTAAAACACTAAGGACGACGAAGAAGAAGCCTGAACCTGAACCCGAGTCTAACTTAGACTCAGAAGACGAAGAAGGGGATCAAACAAAGCTGGTCCGACTAGCCTGAAGCTACTACAAGGAACTGAAGAACCGAACCAACAAACGGAAAATCAGTCGGAGAAAGGACGAACCAGCTGAACCCGCGAATGATAAAAACAAGCCCAACGTAACTTGCTACGAGTGCAAGAAGAAGGGCCACTACAAGACAGAATGTCCAAATCTAAAGGAGTCCAAGAAAACAAGACGGAAGAAGGCGCTCCAAGCAACCTGGGATGAGTCTTCCTCAGAAGAAGAAGAAGAAGCACCCCAATCAACCCTACTAGCTCTGACTGCCTCAGAAAAAGTCGAGTCTGAATCAGAATCAGAACAGGACGACGGCGAGCTGACATTCACAGAAGACGGCGAAATTAAGGTAACTGGTTTTAATAGATGTCAGTTAACTGAATTAATTTCATTTCTTTCTCGAGATTTGGCGAAAGCCAAACTCCGAGTCGAATCCCTCCGACAGGAAGTAAAACTCCTGAAAGAGGGAGCTGACTCTAAACCCTTAACCGAGAAGGTTCAGGAAGGAATTCCTACTCAGGTTGAAAAACTTGAAGAGGAAAACTCCTCCCTGAAAACTCAGGTTAAGGATCTTAGATCAGCTTTAGAACGATTCACATCTGGCTCCAAGGGTCTTGACATGATCCTTGGAAAGTAGAAATCAGTTCTAAATCGATCCGGACTGGGCTATAGAACCAAATCCAGACAAAGATCTTACTTTGCTGTACTGAATCAGTCCAGAGGTAAAATTCAGGCATGGGTACCTAAACTATACCTGAACAAACCGACTGGATCAAATCAGTATTGGATCCCCAAGGACAAGATTCACATCTTGCCTAACCATCACCGTGGCTTTAGTCCAGGGGGAGCCAAACTGAAAACAATATTTATTATTAGATAAAAATTTAAATTCTTGATTGCAATTACTTGTTTGCTTGTTTATTTAATTTATGAAATTAAACCATGCTTAGACTCAGGTTAGTTTAAGGACTAAACAAACCTAACTGAAACTTGAAAACATAGTATTGGGTGGAGGTGAGATGATAGTACGTTAGGGAAACCAATTCTAATAAGATCAAGTTTACTTGGTCTCTTTAGACTGGTGAAACCAGCCGAAGCTACCGATCCAAAATCCAAACTAGTTAGACCAGAAATTTTTTAAAAATTGATTTTGAAAATGAAATTTCATTAAAAGGCTTTGTCAAGGAAAGGGTGGATGATCCCATAAGGCTTCGGCCAAAGATGGCCTAGTGCCTCGCCAAGACCTGGAAGCTAATTTCTGAAATTCAAATTCAAATTATTTTTGTCAAATTCGAATCTAACACAAAATTTCAGTTAAGTGTAGATTTAAACATCTTTTTGAAAATTTCAAAATTAATTAAGTTTTCAAGATTTAACTGTTTTCAAAATTAATCAAAATCTTTAAAATAATCTTGACTTTCAAAACCTGTCTCACGAAACCTATAAGGCTAACGTGATTGAAAACCCTAGATTTGGGTGAGACAGTAGGATTAAGACTCAATTGGAAATTTTTTGTTAATACCTATGAGATAATCGTGTATTTGTCAAACCATGGTCAACATATTTAAACCATGGTCAAGAAAGTCAAACCACGGTCAAACCACAGTCAAAATGGTCAAATCAATTCAAACCATGGTCAAACCGATAAACCATGGTTAAAAGTAGATAAGACAAAAATTTGTCTTTACCCACACTATACCGGGCGCCCGGAACCACGCGGGCGCCCCCTACCCCATCTTTTCTTACTCCCTAGGCAAAAAGTTGATTTTGCTTTTGGCCAGGGGGCCCGGAACCACGCGGGCGCCCCCATCACCTCCAATGCAGCAAAAGCTGCAAAAGCTCTCTGTTGAGGGCGCCCGGACTGTCCCGGGCGCCCCCAACAGCCAAAAGCTACTGCCTTTGGCAGCAGTTGCTGACCGGGGCGCCCGGAAGCTCCCGGGCGCCCCCATGGGTTTGCCTATATAAAGCACCCGAATTCCCCCTCTCCTCATCACCAAAATCAACCTTCCTCTTCACTTCTTTCTCTTCAAGAAGATCTTGCAAGTCATCTTCCTCAACTATGCCTCCCCGAGCCGTCCGGTATGATTGTTATTATTGTTATTTAAATTTATTTTCTTATGCAATATCTTTATTCTTCCTTTAATTTCCTTAACTTAGAAGACGTCGACCAAACCCAGCCAACCCCGGTGCCGATCCTAGTCCGGACCCTAGATTTCCTAACCTAGAGTTATGTAATAGGTTTGCACAAACCATCTACAAGCCTATTAAAACGAGTTATCTCAATAGGCACTTTTTTACCCAATCATGCCCTGTCGCCATGAACATCATCAACTTCTATCAACTGGACAATCTTGTCTTCTGCACGCATACCATTAATGAATCTTTATGCGCAGAATTTTACAATAATATAATTCGATAAGATAATCTTATGTTTCACACCACTGTCCAAGGGATTCCTTTAACTATAACCCCGGCTTTGTTGAACCGTTTCCTAGGACTGCGACCCTCTCAGTCCACATTCTGCTGTTATCCTCCTAGGAACCCCCCATTTGATCCTCCCTACTCAGAGATTACCCTAGATACCATTCACTCCTATTTCTATAGGGCAGACCTCCCAGCAAATAGACGCTTCCAAGCTGTTGAACTTCAGGCCCAGAACTATGCCTTGTATAGAGTTCTGGTCCGCTGTATCTTACCACTCTCCACCAGAGACCTTGGGACTATGCGACCCTTTCATGCTTTCCTTCTTTATGCCCTAGTCCATCACCTTGACATAGACATTGGACTCCATATGTTTCATACCATTCTGCATGCGTCCAGTGTCACGACCCAGGGACGAGTACGCACACCATATTGCCACATCATCACATCCCTCCTTCATCACCACGGTCGTAACATTACCGTTGGTGAAATTACCGCTATGACCGACTTTGACGAAATAGGATTTAGGAACTTTTCGTTAGCAGGTCTAGAAGTGTCGGCCACCGGGGTTCTTAGTTGGAGACGACAGCAGGCCGGGGCACCGATCGATTCTGACGAAGAAATAGAGGTTGACGTTGGAGATGTAGCTGCAGCAGCCCGAGCACACATCGACGAGCCCGCTCCACCGACACTCTACCAGAGAATGACAGATTTAGACATAAAGGTTCAAAGTCTTCGAGAGGAGGTCGAAGCCTACCACCTAGAACAGATGGAAGCTCGTCGAGCTGATCGAGAAGTGGCTGACGCACGATACATAGAGATGATGGCACAATTCGATGCATGGCAGCCCGGCCCATCTGATCACCCCGGTCCTTCATCTTAGATTCACTTAGCATTGTACCTATGTGACTGCCCCTACTCAGTAGGGTTGACTTGTGGTTGACTTGTGCTTGACTTGTGTAACTGTGTTGAACTTTGACTACTTGACTTATTCTATGTTGACTAGTTTATGATTACTAGGATTGTGTTCTGAAGAGTAGATTAACTTTAATTCTTTTGCTCTACCTGATTTAAATTTTTTTGTAAAATTTGAAAAACTGTTTTACTTAATTTCAAAATCAGTTTTCATTTTCGACTTAGTTTTATTTTTATTTCAAAAGTTACCCCCTTTAAAAACTAGGGTTTTTCGAAAATGGACTTAGCCTAGGACCTAACCCTAGAACTGCATGCACCTATAGACTTAGAAGCCAGCATCTCACAAGCACCTTAGGGTACTTTTTGATTGATAACCTAGAAAGGGTTGAGATGCTTAGGTCCTTGCCTTAATTCAAGATGCTTTAAGTCAGTGCATCTACAGTAATTGGGGCACTAAATACAACTTATACAGCAATCAAGTTAAGTGTCAAGTTTAGAAAATCTAACTTGAACAGAAACACTTAATTTGACTAACCCTAGCAAAAACTACTGTTTATAACAGTTAGTAAGTAGCTAATTGGGTTAGACAGGTCCCAATAGAGAAAATTGATTGATTTAGTTAAGTCTAATTATGATTTGGTTCAGTACAGCAAAATCTTACTTATTTCTATTATTTCTGCTATTTGTTTTGATATATGGCAAAGGGGGAGAGATAGGAAAGGAGAGAGTAAAATTAATTTTCTTTATTTTAAAATTTTCTTTATTTTAAAAGTTTTCAAAATTTAATTTTCTTAACTCTATTCTTTATTCAAAAAGTATTCAAAAGTTTTTCCTTTTTGAAAAATACTGAAGCTTTTCAAAAATGGCTAAAGTTTTTCAAGCCTTTCAAATTTTTTACTTAAGCTAAGTATTCAAGCCTCAAAATTTTTTTGAAACTTTCAAAATTTTGCTAAGTACTCAAGCCTTTCAAAATTTTATAACTTAAGCTTGTCAAAAGTTTTTTTATAAAGTACCTTAAGCTTAAGTTTCTCAAAACTGGTTAAGTACTCAAGTTTTCCAAAAGTACTGTACTAAGTTTTCAAAATTAGTACTAAAGTGTTTTCAAAGTTAACTAAGTACTTAAGCTAAAACTTGCAAAACCTTTGAGTACCCTGAAACTTAAAGCCTCAAACTTTTTTAAGTACTCAAAAATCATGTTTCAAAAATCTTCCTATGTACTTTTAACTTAAGTTATTAAAAGATTTCTAAGTATCTAAAACTTAAGTTTTCAAAGTACAAATAAAGTTTTTTTTAACCCCACGAATGTTTGAAAAATCTAGGGGGAGATTCCTTCCAAGGGGAGGGAACAAAATTTAACATTTTTTCATGCTTGCTTAAACTTAACTTTTTGAACTAGGGTTGCCATAAATCAAAAAGGGGGAGATTGTTGGTGCAGAATGCACCAAAGTCAAACCTGTGTTTTGATAATGGCAACAGAGGTCAAAAGTTAAGTATTAATTGTGTTTCTAACAAGTTACTCTAGTGTGCAGAGCAAAGTCCTAGCGAAGGAATGCTAGGCAACTGGCGAAGGACTGCCAGTAGCAAAGTCCTAGCGAAGGACTGCTAGGCAACTGGCGAAGGACTGCCAGTACCAAAGTCCTAGCGAAGGACTGCTAGGCAACTGGCGAAGGACTGCCAGTATCCAAGACCTGACAAAGGACCGTCAGGCAAAAGACCAACCAAAGGAGCGGTTGGCATCAGGTAAATTCTCCCAAGAGGAGTAGGTGAGGACGCGTTCCCCGTCGAGGGAACAGTAGGCATCGGTTCGACCTAGGACTCCATTTTGGAGACCAAAGTCAGAACCAAGACAGCTAAGGCTATATAAATAAATATTCTATTGTTGCATTGTGTTTTGGACTAACCCTGGATACAGGACCGAAGGAACGTGTGTCTGCAGCTCAGAAAGCCTCAAAGGAGAGAGGCAAAGGCTGAGTAGGGCGCCCGGAGTGTCCCGGGTGCCCCCAAGGTACATACAAAACATGTCAAAGGAAAAAAAGGGTTCGAATAGCTGTTGGGTGGGGCGCCCCCGTGCTCCCGGGCGCCCCCAGCGTCCCGGGCGCCCCCATGCGCATGCATCGAACCAAAAGCCCTCGAAGCCAAGCTGATAAAGTTTGACCCGGTCAATCCGGGCGCCCCGAGCGCTCCGGGCGCCCCGGTCAAAGCGGATCTAGATGATCAGACGGGACCGAGACTTTGGCGGATCAAAGGCCACGTGGGGGGCGCCCCCGACGTCCCGGGCGCCCCCTGGCCCTATATAAAGGGCCCTCAACCAAGGCTTCAAGGCATCAGTTCTCTCAACGCCTCAAAGCTCTTCTACGCTCGTGCCTTGCTCCAGAAACACTCCAACATGAGCCGACGACGTCCCGCTGCCCCGAAAAAGTCAATCCACTCCGGACGTCGGTAACGAAGATCGAAATTTTAATAATATTATTTTATTGCACTTATTTGTAATCAAATATTGTAAACTGTTTTGCGCGTATATAGAATTGCCCAAAGTAAACGGTCAACGACCGTGGGCCTTGGAGTAGGAGTCGACACAGGCTCCGAACCAAGTAAATCGACTGTGTCTGTGTGCTGTTTTTAAATTTCCGCTGTGCAACTGCTCGTTACGAAAATCTGAACAATTTCCGATATTCACCCCCCCCCTCCTCTATCGGTTTTCTCGATCCAACAAGAATAACTTGATGGCCACAGCCATGGTGGTTCTTATCTATGGTTGGATATCAACCTATTTGGAGATGTTCCTACAATCTCCCGAATTGATAAAAAGGGTTATTCAATTTGAAAAATAAATAGGATTTTTAATTAATGTATATTGATACATTCTTTATCATTCTTCTCACATAAGCTCAATTTGTATTTCTAGGTTAATCACTCGATCATGTCTTCTCTAAACTTGCGTTCCATTTTGGACACCAATAAACTGACTGGGCTAAACTTCATGGACTGGCTTCGAAACCTGAGGATAGTCCTCAAGGCAGAGAAGCTTGCATATGTCCTTGAAGATCAACTTCCCAACCATCCTCCAGAAGGTGCAACTCCAGACCAGCTAATGACCTATCAGAAACATGTGATCGATTCTGAACTTGCGAGTTGCATCATGCTAGCCTCTATGATACCTAAGCTGCAAAAGCAGCATGAGCATATGGATGCTTATACCATCATCTTCCATCTTCATGAGTTGTTTGAAGAGCAGGCGAGATCCGAAAGGTTCGAAGTCTCCAGACTCCTCTTCACCACTAAGATGCAGGAAGACACTTCTGCCTCGCAGTTTGTGTTAAAGATGTTGGGGTACATTGAGCGACTGAGCATACTTGGTTTTGCAATGGATCATGAACTAAGTATTGACTTAATTCTGAGTTGTTTGCCCAAAAGTTATTCACAATTTGTGATGAACTATCGGATGAACAAACTAGAGACCACCATTCCTGAGTTGCTCAACCTGCTGAAGACTGTGGAGCCTTCTGTAAAGCCGGATCAAAAGACGGTACTGTTAGTTGGTTCCTCGAAGAAAGGTTCTAAGAGGAAGGCCAAAGAACAGAATAAAGGGAAGAAGAAAAAGGCCAAAAAGACTGAAAAGAAACCAAAAGGAACTTGCCATCATTGTGGCAAGGAGGGTCACTGGCGAAGAAACTGCAAGGTTTATCTTGAGTCCTTGAAGAATAAGGCATCCGATGCCCCATCCTCTTCAGGTATCTTCGTTATTGAATGTCACTCTATTTCCTCAAATACCTGGGTACTTGATACTGGGTGCAGCTCACAAATATGTAATGACATACAGGGGCTAAGGAATAGAAGAAGACTCGTCAAAGGAGAAGCGAATTTACGAGTTGGAAATGGAGCAAAGATTGCTGTTGTTGCCATCGGAACATATTTGCTAAAGCTCCCCACTGGACGTGTCTTAGAATTGGATAATTGTTATTTTGTTCCTTCGTTAATAAAGAATATTGTATCTATTTCATGTTTGAATGAAAAGGGTTATCATTTAACTTTTAGTAACAATTGTTGTTACATAACTTTAAATGGCGTTCTTTATGGGAATGGAACTTTATGCAATGGTATCTACACGTTAGATTTATTCAATGACGTTTTTAATATCGAAGTTAGCAACAAACGTGCTCGAATAGATAATCGAATAGACTCCTACACTTGGCATTGCCGTCTTGGCCATGTAAGTAAGAAACGCATGACCGAATTACACCGATGTGGAATTCTGGAATCATTTGAACCCGGTTCATTTGATACATGCGAATCATGCTTAAAAGGCAAGATGACCAAATTACCCTTTTCTGGAAAAGGTAATCCAGTGGGAGAATTGCTTGGTCTAATACATACTGATGTATGTGGACCAATGTCAACTCTTGCACAAGGAGGCTATAGCTACTTCATCACCTTTATCGATGATCACTCACGATTCGGGTATGTGTTCTTGATGAAACACAAATCTGAAGCTTTTGAGAAATTCAAAGAGTTCAGAAATGAAGTAGAGAAACAGCTTGGCAAAAGTATTAAGATACTTCGATCCGATCGAGGTGGTGAATACTTAAGTCAAGAGTTTCAAGATTATCTTAGGGACAATGGGATATTGTCCCAATGGACTCCGCCGTATGCACCACAACATAATGGTGTATCTGAGAGGCGCAACTGAACCTTAAAGGACATGGTTAGGTCGATGATGAATCATGCAACTCTTCCAAAATATTTTTGGGGCTATGCACTAAAGACAGCTGTTTACTTGCTAAACAGAGTCCCGACCAAGGTAGTCTCTACTACTCCATATGAGACATGGAATAGTAAGAAATCTCACTTAACTCACCTTAAGATATGGGGTTGTCCTGCTTATGTGAAGCGGACTGTATCAGACAAATTGGATGCTAAGTCTGATAGATGTCTATTTATTGGATACCCTAAGGAAACGAAGGACTACCAATTCTATCATCCCTTGGAACAAAAGGTGTTTGTTTCAAGGCATGCTGTATTTCTGGAAAGAGAATTTCTTTTACAAGAAAACAGTGGGAGTGACATTGAACTTGATGAAGTTCAAGAAACTCCAATAGACATTACAGAGACACCTAGTCTAGACCCACAACCAATAACTCATGATGATGAGCTATCAGTTGAACCTAAAACAACACCACCTCTTCGTAGGTCTGATAGAACACGCAATATTTCAGAGAGATACGGATTTCTCATAAGTGAATCGAACAACGTGTTACTCATAAGCGATGACGAACCTATCAGTTATGAAGATGTTCTGAAAAGTTCAGAAAGGGACAAATGACTTGAAGCCATGAAGTCGGAAATGGATTCCATGTACGAAAATCAAGTATGGGACTTGGTTAACCCACCTGAAGGGATTAAGCCCATAGGGTGCAAGTGGGTTTTCAAGAAGAAAACCGACATGGAAGGTACTGTTGTTACCTTTAAGGCTAGATTAGTGGCAAAAGGATATCGTCAGAAACAAGGAATTGATCATGACGAAACCTATTCGCACTAGCTATGCTTAAATCCATTCGGATGCTCCTCGCCATAGCAGCTCATTATGATTATGAGATATGACAAATGGATGTGAAAACAGCTTTCCTTAATGGAAACCTGCTTGAGGATGTATACATGATACAACCTAAAGGTTTCACATCGGTTGATAAAACCAAAGTATGCAAGCTTCGACGATCCATATATGGACTGAAGCAAGCATCCAGGAGCTGGAACATCCATTTTTGATT
>JAGFNQ010001156.1:171403-198687 GCA_024364735.1 Boesenbergia rotunda | reverse complement strand
CGCCGGTCGCTGTCCGTCGCGGTCGCCGTCCGCCATTGTCGGTCGTGAATAATGCTTTCGGAAGTTAATAAATTATAATGGTTTTTTTGTCTTAAATGTAAATATTGGAGGATATTTTTGGAAAAATAAGTTTCATAATATGGGAATCGAGAAAAACCTTACTTCCCTAAGGTTTTTCGATTCCTGGTTGCATGCCCCTTTTGCTGACGTGTCGGGCATCGATCATTACTAGGGAATCGCTGATTATCTATACCAAACAAGGTTTTTATTGATAACCTTGGATGGATAACCAAGGTTATCAAGGATAACCCTCAACCAAACGCACCCTCAGGGTCACTATCTATTTTTACATTTGTGGCCATAGGGGTACTTATGCTTTCAGAGTTATCCATTTTAAATTTCTTTATTAACTCCTTAGCATATTTGGATTGATGGACATAATTTCCGTCCCTAGTTTGCTTAATTTGTAATCCTAAAAAGAAGTTGAGCTCACCAACTAAGCTCTTTTCGAATTCGTTTTCCATTATTTTTACAAATTCTTTTAAGAAATTTGAGTTGGTGGATCCAAAGATTATATCATCAACATAGATTTGGACAATAAAAATGTCTTTTTCTAAGGTCTTAACAAAAAGAGTTGAGTCAATTTGCCCTTGGTTAAATTCCTTAGAAATGAGGTAGGTTGATAGGCGTTCATACCATGCCCTAGGTGCTTGTTTTAGTCCATACAGTGCCTTATTGAGTTTGTAAATATGGTCAGGTTTTTCTAAGTCCTCAAAACCGGGGGGTTGTCCTACATAGACCTCTTCTCTGATAAACCCATTCAGAAAGGCGAACTTTATATCCCTTTGGTAGAGTTTAAATCCTTTATGGGCTGCAAAGGCTAGCAACATTCTAATAGACTCAAGTCTGGCTACTGGAGCATAGGTTTCGTCATAGTCTAACCCTTCGACTTGACTAAACCCTTTAGCTACTAAGCGGGCTTTATTTCTAACTATTTCCCCTTGGTCATTTAGCTTATTTCTAAACACTCACTTAGTGTCAATAATGGATTTGCCCTCAGGTTTAGGTACTAGTTCTCAGACTTGGTTTCTTTCAAATTGGGCTAACTCTTCTTGCATTGCTATGATCCAATCAGGATCAGGTAAGGCTTCCTCTATAGTCTGAGGTTCAATTTTTGAAATCAGTGCGATCTGACTAAGATTTCAATAGGAAGACCTAGTTCCAACTCCTAAGGTTGGATCACCCACAATTTGATCAGTTGGGTGACTGAGTCTGGGTTTCTTGGTTCTTCTAGAACTTGGTTCAGCCTCAGGTCTGGCTGGATGGTTCGGTTCAGTATTTGGTTCAATTACTTGGGTTGGTTTAATTATTGGTTCAATTGACTCAGTAGTTGGTTCAATAGTCAGTTCACTTAGTGGTTCAACTAGTAGTTCAATTGATGGTTCAATAATTTGTTCATTATCTTCATGATTAATATTTGATGGATTTAAATTTGGATTATCAGATTTTAAATTAGTTTCCTCATCAAATATTAGATTTGTTATTTCTTCAATTTTGTTAGTTTATTTATTGTAGACCCTGTAGGCTCTACTTGTTGTTGAATATCCTAAGAGGACCCCTGGGGTTGACTTAGACTGAAATTTACCTAGGTAGTCCTTGGTGTTTAGGATATGGACTTTGCACCCAAAGACCCTTAGGAATGTAGGTTTGAAAGTCTATGGTAATATAATTCATAGGGAGTTTCATTATGTCGTTTGTTAATTAGGACCCTATTTTGGATATAGCAAGCCGTACTAATTGCTTCTGCCCAAAATTGGTTAGCTAGGTTGAATTCATTGAGCATAGTCCTAGCGGCTTCCTGTAGGGTTCTATTTTTTCGTTCGACTATCTCATTTTGCTGGGGGGTTCTAGGACACGAAAATTCGTGTATATACCCGTTTATTCTACAAAATTCCTAGAACCTTTGATTTTCAAACTCTCCCCCGTGATCACTCCTAAGTCTTTTGATTTTGGAATCATTTTGATATTCAATTATCTTACAAAAATCAATAAACAGGTTTAGGGTTTCATCCTTAGTCTTTAGGAACCTAACCCAAGTAAACCTAGAGTAATCATTGATAATTACTAAGCACTACCGGTTTCCGCTTAGTGACTTGGCTCCATGCGAATCAAATAGGTCATGGTGCAGGAGCTTAAGTGTGGGTTGAGTTAGGTTTGATTGAATTTGTTTGTGATTAGACCTGGTTTGTTTACCTTGGTTGCATGATTCACATATCATGTTTTCATGGTGCTTAATTTTTGGTATTCCTTTAATTTGGCCAAGTTGGGTGATTTTTGAAATTAATCTTAGATTAGTGTGACCTAATCTCCTATGCCAGAGGTTTGATTCTTCTAACTGAGTTAAGAAGTATTTAGGTATTAAGGGTAGGTTTATCGTGTAAACATTATTTTTTCTAGTGCCCTTAAGCATGACTTCGGAGTCTTGCAAATTTCTAATCAGGCAGTCAGAGTTAGTAAAGTAATTATATAGCCAGTATCACATAATTGACTTATACTAAGCTAATTAAATTTGAAATTTTCAACCAAGAGTACCTTTTTAATTACAAAATCAAATTTGAGTTCAATATTACTTGACCCAATGACTTTGAGTGTACCATTGTTGCCAAATGCTACTGAGCCTAGGTTCTTGAACTTGAGTTTTGTGAATTTCAATTTGCCCCCAGTCATGTGCCTGGAGCACTCGCTATCCAACATCCATTGGTCCAAATCTTTATGTTCCTACACATAAAGAAGTTGTTGATTTGGATCCAATTAGAATTAAGGATAGCTTAAATTGATTTTCACACCCTAGTCTGTCTCACCCAATCTATAATTATCAATCACGTTAACCTTATGGGTGTTGTGAGACAGGTTTTAAGAGAAGTAAAGATTTTATTTTGAAAAACCATGATTAATTTTGAAAAGTTAAATTAATTTTGAAAAACTAATTAATTATTCTTTAATGTATTTTGAAAAAAATGGTTGAATCTAAGATTAATTGAAATCTGTGTTAGATTCAAATCTGACAATAGTAAAATGAATTTGATTTTCAATAATCGGCTTCCAGGTCTTGGTGAGGCACTATGCCTTCTTTGGTCGTAGCCTTATTGGATCATCAACCCTTTCCCTGACAAAGCCTTTTATTGAAAATGCATCTTCAAGTTACTTCTTGAAAGATTTTGGTCTAACTAGTTTGGGTCTTGGATCGGTAGCTTCGGCTAGTTCTGCCAGAATGGCTTCCCTAACGTACTATCATCTCACCTCCACCCAATACTATGTTATTCAAATTTCAGTTAATCATTTTAATCCTTAAACTATCCAGTCCTAGTTCTAAGCATGATAATTTGTAGAAAATAAATAAACAAGCAAGCATGCAATTTTAAAATAAGAAAAGAATTTATTTAACTATAAAAATTATTTTTAAGTTGGCTCCCACTGGACTAAAGCTACAGTAATGATTAGGCAAAATATGAATTTTGTCCTTGGGGATCCAATACTGGTTTGGTCCAGCTTGGTTGTTCAGGCAAAGTTTGGGTACCCATGCTTGAACTTTGGGCCTAGTTTGGTTCAATATAGCATAGTATGATCATTGTCTAGACTTGGTTCGATACCCCAACCCGGATTGATTTAGAACAGACTTCTGTTTTCCAAGGATCATGTCAAGACCCTTGGAACCCAAAGTGAATCGTTCTAAGGCTGCTCTAAGATCCTTGACTTGAGTTTTCAAGAAGGAGTTCTCTTTCTCAAGCTTTTCAACTTGAGTAGAGGTTCCTTCTTGAACCTTCTTAGTCAAAGATCTAGAGTCAGCTCCCTCTTTCAGGAGTTTTACTTCCTGTCGGAGGGTCTCGACTCAGATTTTGGCTTTTGCTAAGTTACTAGATAGGTAAGCTATTAACTCTGCTAATTCGACTTTAGAATAACCACTTACAGTTATTTTGTTGTCCTCCGAAATTGTGAGCTATCCGTCATCCGGCTCCGATTCTGATCCGGTGTCGATGTCTTCTGAAGCAGTCAAGGCGAGCAGGTTCGATTGTGGGGCCTCTTCTTCTTCATCGGAGGAAGACTCGTCCGACGTGGCCTTAAGGGCCTTCTTCCTTCTTGTCTTCTTGGCTTCTTTTAGATTAAGGCACTCCGATTTGTAGTATCCCTTCTTGTTGCATTCGTAGCAGGTCATGTTTGATTTGGTCTTGGACGTTGAGGGTTCAGCTGGATCTTCCTTCTTTCGGCTGGCTTTTCTTCTATTGGTTTGATGCTTCAGTTCCTTGTAGTAGTCCCGGGCTAGCCGAACCAGCTTGGGACGATCCCCTTCGCTGTCTTTTGAGTCTGAGTCTGAGTCAGACTCGTGCGCAGGTTGAAGCTTTTTCTTGGCCACCTTTCCTTGGGTTTTTCCAACAAGAAAAGCAATACCTTTCTCGGCTAAGGTGCAGTTAGTCTGCTCATGTAATTCTAGTTCAGAAAATAATTAGTCTAATTTAATTTTGGAAAGACCCCTATAAACTTTGTAAGCATCTACCATAGATGCCCACAATGTATTTCTCGGGAAGGCGTTTAGGGTATACCTGATAAGGTCACGGTTTTCTACCTTGTGACCGATTGTGTGCAGGTCGTTCATTAGCTCCTGGATTCTAGCATGGAGTTATGCTGCTGACTCGCCTTCATTCATTTTGATAGTGTACAATTTGTTCAGTAGTAGGTCCCTCTTGCTGATCCTGGTGTCGGAGGTACCTTCGTGCAACTCGATCAACTTACTCCAAAGTTCCTTTGCACTGTTGAAGGGTCCCACCCGGTTCAGTTCTTCCTTGTTTAATCCGTATTGGAGTGTCTGGGTTGCCTTTGCATCAACCTCTATCTTCTTCTTCAGCGAGGCGTCCCATTCTGAGTAATGTCGTGCCACTCCTTCAGCATTCTTGGGGATTTCCAGACCAGATTGGATTATGATCCACATATCCACCTGAGTTTTCAGGTGGACTTCCATCCGACTCTTCCAGTAGGAGAAGTCTTCTCCACTGAAAAGTGGTGGTCTGGCTGTGCTAAAACCCTCTTGCATGGCCATTTGAAATTTCTGAAATAACCCAAAAAAACAAATTCTGTCCCAAGATATTATGGTCTTGGATTAGTAGTGTGGGAAAAATAATTAGAAAAAAAATGCGATCGAGTGGTGTTGCACCAACCTCGATTAACGAGAAAAATTCGAAAAAACTTCGTAAAATCCGAAAAACTCTCAAATTGGTGGTTGCACCAAATTTGAGCCACCCGCTCTAATACCACTTGTTGGGTCGAGAAAAACGATTGAGGGGGTGAATATCGTTAAAACTTTTCGGATAGAATAATGAGCGAAAACGCAGCGGAAATAATTAAATGCACACAGGAACACAAGATTATTACTTTGTTCGGAGTCGCGATCGGCTCCTACTCCAAGGCCCACGGTCCTTGACCGTTTACTTTGGGTAATTCTATAATCGCGCAAAAGGTTTACAAGTTTAAGTACAAAAATATCTCAGTAAATAAAAATAGCAACACTTTTCGTTACCGACGCCCGGTGTAGATTGTATTTCGGAGCAGAGGGTCGTCGGCGGCGCTAGAATCTCGAAGTCGGAGTTTGCCGCGGCGTAGTGTTTGAACGAAAAGCTTTGGAGCGTTAGAAAGCAGTTGTGTTGAAGCGTTGGGGTCGAGCACCCTTTTATAGTGCTCCTGGGGCGCCTGATTCGCTAGGGGCGCTTGACATGTGCCTTCAGCTGCGAGAACCTCCATCCGCAGCTCGGTCAGCGCTTATCCCCTTTGATTCAGCTCCTGGTCTGACTGGGGCGCCCGGGACCTCCTGGGCGCCTAGCTTGACCTCGTCCAATGGCTTCGTGGCATATTTGCTTTGATGGTTTGTTTGACTTTGACATTGGGCGCCCAGGACCTCCGGGGCGCCTAGCCTAGTGTGGTTTCGAAGCGTTCTTGCTTTCTTGCTGTTTTGGCTTTGACCTTGGGCGCCCGAGGACCACCCGGGCGCCTAGCCCAGTTGCCTGTTCCCTTCCTTTGGGGTGTTCTGAGCTGTAGCAACACATTCCTTCGGTCCTTGCAACCAAGGTTAGTTCCAAAACATAGAAAGTAAGAATATTAGTCAATTTTTACAGCCGTAGCTATTTTGGTTATGACTTCGGGCCTCCTAAATGGAACCCTAGGTCGAACCGACGCCTACTGTTCTCTCGACAGGGAACGCGTCCTCACCTACTCCTCTTAAGAGAGTTTACCTTTTGCCAACCGCCTCCTCCGGTTGGACATTTGCCCAATCCCTCTGACCAGGTCTTCGTGCCCAACTTCCGGTCAGGTCTTCGGTGCCCAACCCCTTGCCAGGACTTTGTGCCCAGTCCTCGACCAGGACTTCTTTGCCCGACTTCCGGTCAAGTTTTCTTGCCCAGTCCTTGATCAGGACTTCTTTGCCCAGCCTTTTTCCAGGGCTTCTTGCCTAGTGCACCTAGGACGTTTTCCTGCACACTCAGTGAACAAGTTAGACAACAATAACTTCTTAACTTCCGAACCCTTTGCCATTATCAAACCCCAGGTTTGACTTAGGTGCTGCCTGCACCAACAGAGAGCTGGCGCAAAAACTCACAGGAAGCACAAGAACTCAAGTGATTGGCGGCTAGGGTTGAAGAAGTACAGGGAGTTAATACAGTTGGTGACCAATCACCAACCGAATTCAATGAGAATGATCAGACGGTTGATCGATCCCGAAGCGATCTGATCGGTCACCGTGACTGGTAAGAGGGCTCTGATCAGTCTGGTGACCGATCAGAAGGCTCCCTGATCGGTCTGCGTGACCGATCAGGTCAATACATAGCCAAACTCGATTAAACTCCCTGATCGGTCTACTGACCGATCAGCAATAACTCTGATCGGTCTGCTTGACCGATCAGGAACAGCCTGATCGGTCGGTGGATCGATCAGGTTTGGTTCATTAGGAGTTTGATCAGGGTTTTGATCAGATGATCTGATCGGTCTGATCAGGAATAGCCTGATCGGTCGGTGGACCGATTAGGTTTGGTTCATCAGGAGGTTTGATCGATACAGAAGTATTCTGAGGGGATATCTGATTGGTCTATGGACCGATCAGATTTCAGATGGGTTTCTGAAACTCTGATCCATTTTAGAAACTCTCATTTCAAACACCCCTCTCAACCTCTAATACAACCAGAATTGATTACTCTGACCCTAAAAGGGTTCCCTTATCCAAAATTGTATTTCTCCACATTTGCAATCAAGAGATGGTTGTGTTCTTACGGATTAAAAATCTTAAAACAGGTATGTTCAAATTTAATCTGAAATCTGAAATTTAATTTGAAACTCAGATTTAATTACTTTGACCTTCAAATTTCAACCCAATTTCTATCAACAAATAATGCTCCAATTAATTTTACTTGATTGGAATGCCCAAGTATGTTCTTGGAACCAAATACACATATATTATGCATTAGTTTTCCCCATACTTGGTCAAATTAATGATTTTTGTCTCTTCAACCTCATTACTCAAGTGATGCATGATACATTTTGAGAAATTTGGTTGACCCTAACATCTCACCCTATTTCTAGCAAACAAAAATATTTTGTTAAACCTTATAGTTTGTGTGAGATTCCCCCAAGTTGCCCAACAATTAGAAATGACCATGAAGGGTTTTTACAATCCTATTGAGCACGACACATTCCCAACTCCCTCCTCAAGAAATTAAATTCATTTTCTGGGAGTGGCTTAGTGAAAATGTCTGCTAGATTCGATTTTGACTCCACATGTGAGAGTGCAATATCTCCTCTAGCAATATGATCTCTAATGAAGTGGTGGCGCACTTCAATGTGTTTGGTCCTTGAATGGTGGACTGGATTCTTTGTAAGGTTTATTGTGCTTATGTTGTCACACAACACTTGCACACCCTTGTAGGATAATCTATAGTCCTCTAAAGTGTGTATCATCCATAACAATTATGATACACTCTCTCCCATGGCGATATACTCCGCCTCGGTCGTGGAGAGAGCAACTCAATGTTTCTTCCGACTTGACCAACTTACCAAGGATGACCCTAAAAATTGGCACCCCACTTGTGCTTTTCCGATCCAACTTGCACCTAGCATATTCAGAATCGATATAGCCCATTAAATCAAATGACTCTGTACGGGAGTACCAAAGACCGACTCCAATTGTACCCTTAAGGTATCTCAAAATTCTCTTAACAGCAATTAAATGAGATTCCTTGACACAGACTTGGTATCTAGCACACATACCCACAGCAAAAAGGATATCCAGGCGACTAGCTGTGAGGTATAACAGACTACCTATCATACTCCTATATTGGGTTAAGTCAACGGGCTTCCCACTCTCATCATTATCTAATCGTATGTTAGTCGCCATGGGAGTGGTTACCTCCTTAGAGTCACTCATGTTGAATTTTTTGAGCATCTCTTGAGCGTATTTAGATTGATGCACATGGATCCCGTCTCGAGTTTGTTTGATTTCAAGTCCAAGGAAGAAAGTCAATTCTCCCACTAGACTCATCTCAAATTCACTCTCCATGTGTCCAATAAACTCATTCAAATAACCCTTGTTGTTGGAGCCACAAATTATGTCGTCGACATATACTTGCGCTACAAATATATTGTCACCATTTCTACGTAGAAATAGTGTAGGGTCTATTTGCCCTCTAACGAAGCCTTTCTCAATTAGGAATGTTGACTACCGCTCATACCAAGCATGAGGTGCTTGTTTTAGCCCATAAAGAGTCTTCTTGAGCTTAAACACGTGGTTTAGAAATTCGAAATTTTCAAACCCCGGTGGTTGTTCAACATAGATCTCTTCTTGAATGAAGCCATTTAAGAAGGTCGATTTTACATCCATTTGATAGAGTTTGAAACCTCTATGTGCTACAAATGCAAGCATCAACCGAATGGATTTCAATCGTGCCACGGGAGCATAGGTCTCATCGTAATCAAGGCCTTCAACTTGACTATAGCTCTTGGCTACTAAGCGTGCCTTGTTTCTTACGATTTCTCCCTTATGGTTTAATTTATTTTTGAAGACCCATTTAGTTCCAATAATCGTGGCCTTCTTAGGTCTGGGAACTAAATCCCAAACTTGGCTTCTCTCAAATTGACCTAACTCATCTTCCATAGCAATAATCCAATCGGGATCATGCAATGCCTCGTCAACTATTCTAGGTTTAATTTTAGAGATCAAAGCAACCTCATTAGCCTCATTCCTAAAGAATGATCTAGTCCTAACCCCATGATGGATATCTCCAACAATTTGGTCTTGGGGATGACTAGAGGCTAACCTAGTTTGCCTTGGTGTTGGAGTTGCTTCCTGGATGGTTTCACTAGACACAGGCTCAGACTCAGGGTCCGGCTGAGCTCCATGTTGTCTAGGCTCGCCATCTTCAGATTCATCCGCAACATTTCCAACACTCGGACTCTCATCCAATCCTAGTCTCTTAAGTTCGAATTGAACTCCCTCTACATCTTCTGATTGATCAATCACTCTTGGAATCTCCTCAAATACAACATCAGAAGATTCTTCAACTAGCCTAGATTTCTTGTTGTAGACTAGGTAAGCTTTGCTGACAAGGGAATACACGACCAGCATCCCTTCATTAGCCTTCGCTGTGAACTTTCCAAGATGATCCTTGGCGTTTAGAATGAACACCTTACACCCAAACACCCGGAGATATTTAACTGTAGGTGGTTTTCCCAACCAAAGTTCATGTGGAGTCTTCCCAAAAAACCTATGAATGAGGACTCGTTGCATATATCAAGCTGTGTTTACAGCTTCAACCTATAAGTAACTCGGTAAAGAGTACTCATTAAGCATGCTTCGTGCAGCCTCTTGTAAGACTCAGTTCTTCCTCTCTACAACACCATTTGTTGTAGTGTTCTAGGAGAGAACTCATGTCTATACCCTTTTTCTTGACAAAACTCTAAAAACCTATAGTTTTGAAATTCTCCTCCATGATCACTCCTAATGGTTTTAATTGTTGTAGATTTTTTCATTTTCAATTCTTCTACAAAAAGAAATAAAAATATCTAAGGTTTGATCCTTATGTTTTAGAAAATAAGTCCAAGTATATCTAGTATAGTCATCAATGATTACAAAGCAATACCTACTACTATTTAGTGAGACAATTATACTACAATCAAATAAATCCATATGTAATAAATCTAAAGAGGTAGAGGTACTTACAACGCCTTTACCTTTGTGAGACGCTTTTGTTTGCTTACCCATTTGACATGCATCACATAACTTCTCCTTTTCATATTTGATGCTTGGTAAGCCTTGTACATGCCCCTTGTTGGTCAATTTTCGGATGTTCTTCATGTTCACATGAGCCAACCTCCAGTGCCAAAGCCAAGACTCTTCTTCTTTGGACATGAAACACTTAATAGAGACATTAGTAGCACTTTTAAATGAAACTTGATAAATATTGTCTACTCTTGTGTCTACTAATACCGTGTGATGTGTGTCATTATGTCTAACTAGACATTGACTTGGGTGAAATTCAATTGTGTATCCTGCATCTCACAATTGACTGACACTTAGGAGATTGAAAGTTATCCCCTTGACTAGACGGACATTTTTGATCCTAAGACATTCGGATATTTGAATGTCTCCTATTCCTACAACCTTAAGACTACCATTGTTACCAAATGATACATTACCTCTACTTTTACTTTGTAGGGTAGTGAACAATGATCTATCCCCAGTCATGTGTTTGGAGCGCCCACTATCAACAAGCCAAGTTGATAGATGTTCCCCCTCAATCAATGCCTACACAATATGAAAAATGAATGATTTAGGTACCCAAACCTTGGAACCTAATGCACCTACAATGCAAGATTTAGGCACCCATGACTTGATCACTTTCTTTCTAATTCCTTGAACCCTAGAAGCATTTGATGATCTAAAATGAGTTCTAGACATTAATGAGACAAAGCTAGGTTCTTTAGGTCGGTAACCTATACCGGCCTTGTTGTAAACCACTCTTTGAGCGTTAAGGATCATGTCCAAGGTCTTTGAGCTAGTTGAGAATTTCTCAAAAAGACTCTTGAGTTTCTCAACTTCACCCTTCAAGGCCTTGTTTTCATCCTCAAGGGCTTCAACATGTAAATCATCAATATCCTCATCCTTAGAGGTTTTTAACTGTTCTACTTCTACTTTTAAGGACTTCACCTTTTCCTTGGATTTCTTAAGAAGATTAGTTAAACATGCTATTGTTCTATAACATTTATCTAATTCGGGAGAGATTACCTCTTCATCATCTGAAGATGATGAAGCCGCGGTTGATGGCTCACTTGATTCATCACTACTCTCCATGTCTTCTATAGCCATAATGTTGGGACCGAGTGCATGTTAACGTGGATGTGGGTTCGTAATTTTAAAATTAATTACGTGCAGCGGAAGGTTTAGCATAAATAATTTCTCAAATTATTTAACCACACATCTAAGCATGTTACCCATAATTTTATAAAACAAACCACACTTGGTTTATTTTATAACTTGAACCAAACAATTTGGTTCTCCCTATTAATGTGGCCGGCCAAACAAAGAGGGTAGGGGTCGTCCAAACCCAAGCCAAGATCATGTGAATTAAACTCATTTAATTTGTTCAATAAGCCTTCAAAAGACTTAGTCATTTTATGCTTCCGATGCGTCTCTGAAAAAATCAGATTCGACTTATCTCTCTTGATCGGAAAATCCAATTTTCAACTCGTTTTAAATCCCTCGGATTACTCGTAGTGCGTGTGACTAAATAGGCTTTCGATTTATGTTGGCTGTCAATAATTAACTAATTATAGAACGATCATGAGTGACACCTAGTAGTACATCATGATCCCCAATTAATCGAAAGATCAACGGTTGACCTCAGAAACAATTCTGAAACCCATCAGCAGCTATAATAAATCATGCCCCATTCCCTTCACCATCTTATACCCACTTGGTTCAGGACATGGTCTATGTGTGTCAGTCCCCACTAGGCTGACTACATCATACCTAGCCTAAGTAATGTTTTCTCGTCTTACGGATTCTAATTACTCTCATGTATTTAAGAGATTCATACTCTGAACATGTCATGCTCTGGCTAGAGGCTTCGAGTAACAATCCGACGATAGGCCTTGGGTATACATCTCCTCGCAAGGAGTGGTGAATCCTTGTAGGCTGTTCAAACATCTTCGGGCACTTCGGCTTATACCCAATCATCCTGGGTCCACACCTCCTTGGAGATGCTTGCTTAAGATGTCAAAGTATAAGTCTCCATGACCAAGATGACTTGAACACCGCAAGTCAAAGGAACATCGCACTTAAGCTGCAGTAAGAACTTCATTGGCATTTCTATATGTAGACTACCATATGAAGTTTTACAGCCAGTCACTCCAATGAACTAGTTCCCTTAACTAGCATTCATGTTTATCTCCGGACATCCCAATGTCACCAGTCAGTGAGAATTAGCTGATTAGAGAATAACCCATGCTAGTCTCCACAGAATTGATAGTGTCCATATTTTTCAATTCATCGACTAGGGACAATTTCAATACTTCACAATTGCACATGTAGAGATAATCACTAGTTGTGAATTCGTCATAAATTCTCTCATGCTGTGACTTATATTGCGGACATTCAGTAAATGAGTTTAAGTTCTCAATCAAATACATAAACATGTATACTCAAATAGTGAACATTCATTTATTAAAATAAATGATTACAATCATAAGGCGATTGCCTTAGGACACTTTTCTCATATCACTAACACATAAGAGCTACATGACGAGTGCTCTTCTCCTCCTTCTCTTCTTCGGATGAGCTGGATGAAGACTCATTACATGTGGCCTTCAAGGCTTTCTTCTTCTTTACCTTCTCCTCCTCCTTCTTGAGTTTTGGATACTTATTTTTGTAGTGTCCCTTTTTTCTACATTCATAACAAGTCATGTTAGATTTATCAATCTTATTTTCTTTAGTGTAACCTTTCCCTTTGTAGCGTCGACTCTTCCTCATCATCCTTCTCACAAAGTTGGCCATCTCAGATGATGAAGATTCACTCCCATCCTCATCGAACTCGGATGAGGAAGATGAGACCTCCTTCTCTTTCTTTTTTTCTTTCTCCTTCTTTGCCTTGTTCCCTGCAACAAGAGTAATGCCCTTCTCCTTTGAGCCTTTGTTAACGATCTCATGAAGTTCCATTTCACAGAAAAAGTCATCTAACTTTACAATGGACAAGTCCTTGGATACCTTGTAGGCATCCACTAGGCACACACACTACGAGTAATCCGAGGGATTTAAAACGAGTTGAAAATTAGATTTTCCAATCAAGAGAGATTAGGTTTGGTTGAGCCAAACGATAAGTCGAATCTGAATTTTTTAGAGACGCATCGGAAGCGAAAAATGGCTAAGTCTTTTGAAGACTTAATAGATGAATTAAATAAGTTTAATTCATTGGGGCGTGGCTTGGATGGGCCGGCCAAAGAGGGCCTCCATCCTCTTTGCTTGGCCGGCTACAACAAAAGGGGAGAACCAAGTTTTTGGATCAATTTATAAAATAAACCAAGTGTGGTTTGTTTTATAATGAACCAAGGTTTGGTTTATTTCTTCATGAAAATTAAAATGAACTATGGATTGGTTTATTTTATAAAATCAATCATAGATTGATTTACCATGATAAGGAAATTTATTCCATAGAAGAGAAGAGACTTGATTGATTTTTATCATGAATTAAAATATGATTTTTACCATGATATAAAATCAAACTTGGCAAGATGGAATAAGTTATTCCATATTTGAGAGGCTTGATGGTTGAGAGACTACTATATAAAGGACCCAAGGCATAGGCTTTCTGGCTCTCGGTCTCTCCTTCTCTTCTCCCCTTCTTGCCGTGCGCCAACCAGCCCCAAGAAGGCCGCCCCTGCCCTTTCCCTGCCGGCCATCCTTTTGTGGTTAGTCTTCCGACTTCTCTCTTGGTTTTTCTTGTCGCATTCTCGGAGAATCTAGTAGTTCTTGAGAACACGAAACTCGTGGCTTTGCGAAGTCATCCCGAAGATACTCGGCGTGGACGCGAATAGAGGCGGAGCTTCCAAGGGACGATTACGGTTGGATCTCGTCCCTTCCTTAGAGTTACGCGAGGTAATACGTAAATTAGTTTATGTTTCTGCAAAATTTTAAATATATGATCATGTCTACACAAGATAAAATTGCATGCTTTGATGTGTGGTTAAATAATTAGAGAAATTATTTATGCTAAACCTTCCACTGCACGTAATTAATTTTAAAATTACGAACCCGCATCCATGTCAACATGCACCCGGTCCCAACACCATCTTCATGAGTTGTTTGATGAGCAGGCGAGATCCGAAAGGTTTTAGGTCTCCAAACTCCTCTTCACCTCTAAGATGCAGGAAGGCACTTCTGTCTCACAGTTTGTGTTGAAGATGTTGGGGTACATTGAGCGACTAGGTACACTCGGATTTGCAATGGATCACGATCTCAGTATTGACTTAATTCTGCAATGTTTGCCTAAGAGTTACTCACAATTTGCGATGAACTATCGGATGAACAAACTGGAGAGTACCATTCCTGAGTTGCTTAACCTGCTAAAGACTGTAGAGCCTTCTGTAAAGCAGGATCAGAAGACGGTACTGTTAGTTGGTTCCTCAAAGAAAGGCTCTAAGAGGAAGCCCAAAGAACAAAATAAGGGAAGGAAGAAAAAGGCCAAAAAGATTGAAAAGGCACCAAAAGGCACTTGCCATCACTGCGGCAAGGAGGGTCACTGGCGAAGAAACTGCAAGATTTATCTTGAGTCCTTGAAGAAGAAGGCATCCGATGCCCCATCCTCTTCGGGTATCTTCGTTATTGAATGTCACTCTATTTTCTCGTACACCTGGGTACTTGATACTGGGTGTAGCTCACATATATGTAATGACATACAGGGGCTAAGGAATAGAAGAAGACTCGTCAAGGGAGAAGCGAATTTGCGAGTTGGAAATGGAGCAAAGATTGCTGCTGTTGCCATCGGAACATATTTGCTAAAGCTCCCTACTGGACTTATCTTAGAATTGGATAATTGTTATTTTGTTCCTTCATTAATAAAGAACATTGTATCTATTTCATGCTTGAATGAAAAGGGTTATCATTTAATTTTTAGTAACAATTGTTGTTGCATAACTTTAAATGGTGTTCTTTATGGGACCGAAACTTTATGCAATGGTATCTACACGTTAGATTTATCCGGTGACGTTTTCAATATCGAAGTTAGCAACAAACGTGCTCGAATAGATAATCAAATAGACTCCTATACGTGGCATTGTCGTCTTGGCCATGTAAGTAAGAAACGCATGACCATATTACACCGATATGGAATTCTGGAATCATTTGAACCCGGTTCATTTGATACATGCGAATCATGCTTAAAAGGCAAGATGACCAAATTACCTTTTTTCAGAAAAGGTAAACCAGTGGGAGAATTGCTTGGTCTAATACATACTGATGTATGTGGACCAATGTCAACTCTTGCACAAGGAGGGTATAGCTACTTCATTACCTTTATCGATGATCACTCACGATTCGGGTATGTGTTCTTAATGAAACACAAATCTAAAGCTTTTGAGAAATTCTAAAAGTTCATAAGTGAAGTAGAGAAACAGCTTGGCAAAAGTATTAAGATACTTCTATCCGATCGGGGTGGTGAATACTTAAGTCAAGAGTTTCAAGATTATCTTAGGGACAATGGGATATTGTCTCAATGGACTCCGCCATATACACCACAGCATAATGGTGTATCTGAGAGGCGTAACCGAACTTTGATGGACATGGTTAGATCTATGACGAATCATGCAACTCTTCTAAAATCCTTTTGGGGCTATGCGCTTAAGACAACTATTTACTTACTAAACAGAGTCCCGACCAAGGTAGTCTCTACTACTCCATATGAGACATGGAATAGTAAGAAACCTCATTTATCTCACCTAAAGATATGGGGTTATCCTGCTTATGTAAAGCAGACTATATCAGACAAATTGGATGCTAAGTCTGATAAATGTCTATTTATTGGATACCCTAAGGAAACGAAAGGTTACCAATTCTATCATCCCTTGGAACAAAAGGTGTTTGTTTCAAGGCATGCTGTATTTCTAGAAAAAAAAATTTCTTTTACAAGAAAACAGTAGGAGTAGCATTGAAATTGAAGAAGTTCAAGAAACTCCAATAGACATTACAGAGACACCTAGTCTAGACCCACAACCAATAACTCATAATGATGAGCTATCAGTTGAACCTAAAACACCACCACTTCTTCGTAGGTCTGATAGGGCACGCAATATTCCAGAGAGATACGGATTTCTCATAAGTGAATTGAACGACGTGTTACTCATTAACGATGACGAACCTATCAGTTATGAAGATGTTCTGAAAAATTCAGAAAGGGATAAATGGCTTGAAGCCATGAAATCGGAAATGGATTCCATGTACAAAAATCAAGTATGGGACTTGGTTAACCCACCTGAAGGGATTAAGCCCATAGGGTGCAAGTGAGTTTTCAAAAAGAAAACCGACATGGAAGGTAATGTTATTACCTTTGAGGCTAGATTAGTGGCAAAAGGATATTGTCAGAAATAAGGAATTGATTATGACGAAACATATTCGCCAGTAGCTATGCTTAAATCCATTCGGATGCTCCTGGCCATAGCAGCTCATTATGATTATGAGATATGGCAAATGGATGTGAAAACAGCTTTCCTTAATGGAAACCTACTTGAGGATGTATACATGATACAACCTGAAGGTTTCACATCGGTTAATAAAACCAAAGTATGCAAGCTTCGACGATCCATATATAGACTAAAGCAAGCATCCAGGAGCTGGAACTTCTGTTTTGAAGAGATAATCAAAGAGTTTGATTTCTCACAAAATCCTGACGAACCTTGTGTGTACAAGAAGGTTAGTGGGAGTGCAGTCGTATTCCTATTGTTATATGTCGATGACATATTACTTATAGGAAACGATATATCAGTCTTATAGTCAGTTAAAATTTGGTTGTCCAAAACTTTCTCTATGAAAGACCTGGGAGAAGCAACCTATATCCTTGGGATTAGAATCTATAGAGATAGATCAAAATGATTACTTGGTCTTTCGCAGTCTACATATATAGACCGAGTGCTTGAAAGGTTTAGCATGTCGGAATCCAAGAAAGGTTACCTTCCCATTAGGCATGGGATCAACCTTTCGAAGTCCATGTGTCCGCGCACAGAAAATGAGAGGATTTGCATGAATAAGATTCCTTATGCATCCGCGATAGGATCTATCATGTATGCTATGCTATGTACTAGGCCCGATGTATCGTATGCTCTGAGCGTCACAAGTAGATACTAGTCTGATCTAGGAATGGATCATTGGGTGGCTGTCAAGACAATCCTCAAGTACTTAAGAAGCACTAAGGATGTGTTCCTAATATATGGAGAAGTTGATATGGTAATACGTGGGTATACAGATGCCAGTTTCCAGACAGATAAGGATGACTCCAAATCTCAATCTGGATACGTATTTATTTTGAATGGAGGCACAATAAGTTGGAAGAGTTCCAAGCAAGACGCCGTAGCGGATTCTACCACGGAAGCGAAATATATTGCAGCTTCGGAAGCAGCAAAGGAAGCAGTCTGGATCAAGAAGTTTGTCTCAGAACTTGGTGTGGTTCCAACTATTGATGAAGCAATACTGGTTTACTGCGACAACAATGGAGCTATTGCACAAGCGAAAGGAACCAATGTCTCATCAGCGATTCAAACATGTGCTTCGCCGCTATCATCTGATTAGAGAGATTATAAGTAGGAATGATATACAAATTGAGAAAATTCCCACTGAAAGGAATTTAACGGATCCTTTAACTAAGGCCTTGCCTCAAAGCAAGTTTAAGGGTCATGTTAGAGCCTGTGGTATTGGGTACCGTAGCGATTGGCATTAGGCCAAGTGGGAGTTTGTTAGTGATATGAGAGAAGTGTCCTAAGGCAATCGCCTTATGATTGTAATCATTTATTTTAATAAATGAATGTTCACTATTTGAGTATACATGTTTATGTATTTGATTGAGAACTTAAACTCATTTACTGAATGTCCGCAATATAAGTCACAGCATGAGAGAATTTGTGACGAATTCTCAACTAGTGATTATCTCTACATGTACAATTGTGAAGTATTGAAATTGTGTCTAGTCGATGAATTGATAAATACAGACATTATCAATTCTGTTGAGACTAGCATGGGTTATTCTCTAATCAGCTGATTCTCACTGACTGGTGACATTGGGATGTCCGGAGATAAACATGAA
The DNA here is from genome assembly GCA_024364735.1 of Boesenbergia rotunda. Classification (NCBI taxonomy): domain Eukaryota; kingdom Viridiplantae; phylum Streptophyta; class Magnoliopsida; order Zingiberales; family Zingiberaceae; genus Boesenbergia; species Boesenbergia rotunda. The sequence continues at coordinate 180,316 of JAGFNQ010001156.1, read as the reverse complement.
TGCTAGTTAAGGGAACTAGTTCATTGGAGTGACTGGCTGTAAAACTTCATATGGTAGTCTACATATAGAAATGTCAATGAAGTTCTTACTGTAGCTTAAGTGCGATGTTCCTTTGACTTGCGGTGTTCAAGTCATCTTGGTCATGGAGACTTATACTTTGACATCTTAAGCAAGCATCTCCAAGGAGGTGTGGACCCAGGATGATTGGGTATAAGCCGAAGTGCCCGAAGATGTTTCAACAACCTACAAAGGATTCACCACTCCTTGCGAGGAGATGTATACCCAAGGCCTATCGTCGGATTGTTACTCGAAGCCTCTGGCCAGAGCATGCCATGTTCAGAGTATGAATCTCTTAAATACATGAGATTAATTAGAATCCGTAAGACGAGAAAATGTTACTTGGGCTAGGTGTGAGGTAGTCAGCCTAGTGGGGACTGACACACATAGACCATGTCCTGAACCAAGTGGGTATAAGATGGTGAAGGGAATGGGGCACGATTCATTATAGCTGCTGAAGGGTTTCAGAATTGTTTCTGAGGTCAACCGTTGATCTTTTGATTAATTGGGGATCATGATGTTCTACTAGGTGCCACTCATGATCGTTCTATAATTGGTTAATTATAGACGGCCAACATAAATCGAAAGCCTATTTAGTCACACGCACTACGAGTAATCCGAGGGATTTAAAATGAGTTGAAAATTAGATTTTCCGATCAAGAGAGATTAGGTTTGGTTGAGCTAAACGATAAGTCGAATCTGAATTTTTCAAAGACGCATCGGAAGCGTAAAATGGCTAAGTCTTTTGAAGACTTAATAGATGAATTAAATAAGTTTAATTCATTGGGGCGTGGCTTGGATGGGCCGGCCAAAGAGGGCCTCCATCCTCTTTGATTGGCCTGCCACAACAAAGGGAGAGAACCAAGTTTTTGGATCAATTTATAAAATAAACCAAGGTTTGGTTTATTTCTTCATGGAAATTAAAATGAACCATGGATTGGTTTATTTTATAAAATCAATCATGGATTGATTTACCATGATAAGGAAATTTATTCCATAGGAGAGAAGAGACTTGATTGATTTTATCATGAATTAAAATATGATTTTAACCATGATATAAAATCAAACTTGGCATGATGGAATAAGTTATTCAATATTTGAGAGGCTTGAGGGTTAAGAGGCTACTATATAAAGGACCCAAGGCAAGGCTTGGATTATTATTGAAGAGATGAAGGCATAGGCTCTCTCCCTCTCTTTCTCCTTCTATTCTCCCGTTCTTGCCGTGCGCCAACCAACCCCAAGAAGGAGGACCAGCCGGCCGCCCCTGCCCTTTCCCTGCCGACCACCACCTGCTGCCGGAGAAGGAAGCTCCGGCCATCTCTTGGCTGGAAGAAGGTGCTGTTGGAATTAGAGTTTTCCGCAAGGATCTTTTTGCCGCAAGCCTCTTCTTTTGCTTCGCCGGAATTTTGATTCGGGTCATCCTTTTGTGGTTAGTCTTTCGACTTCTCTATTGGTTTTTCTTGTCGCGTTCTTGGTGAATCTAGTAGTTCTTGAGAACAATAAACTCGTGGCTTTGCGAAGTCATCCCGAAGATACTCGGCATGGACGCGAATAGAGACGGAGCTTCCAAGGGACGCTTACGGTTGGATCTTGTCCCTTCCTTCGAGTTATGCGAGATAATACGTAAATTAGTTTACGTTTCTACAAAATTTTAAATATATGATCATGTCTACACAAGATAAAATTGCATGCTTAGATGTGTGGTTAAATAATTTGAGAAATTATTTATGCTAAACCTTCTGCTGCACGTAATTAATTTTAAAATTACAAACTCGTATCCATGTCAACATGCACCCGATCCCAACAAACATCTATTTTTGTTCTAGCAGTCTTCAGAAATGGTCTTCCTAAAATAAGTGGAGAACGGTGTGCAAGATAATCTCCCTCCATATCCAAGATATAAAAATCTGCAGGAAATATCAGCTCCTTTACCTTTACCAAAACATCTTCAATTATACCGGCTGGGTGGGTCTGGCTCCGGTCTGCTAATTGAATCACCACACCAGTAGGCTGTAAAGGGCCTATGCCAAGCATCTGAAAGACTGACCTGGGCATCACATTTATGGAAGCTCCTAAATCTAGCATGACATCACGCAACGTGGTGCTCCCTATCTCACAAGATACAGTAAATACTCCAAGGTCTTCACACTTCTGAGGTATGGCATGAATAAGTGCTGAAATATTTTTCCCCAAGCTGACCAACTCATTTCCCTTAAGCTTCTTCTTGTGAACACAGAGATCTTTAAAAAATTTGGCATATTTAGTAATCTGTTTAATCATGGTCAACAAAGGTACATTAATCTCTACTTTACTGAAAAATTTCACTAGCTCATTGTATTCCTTAGCCTTCTCCTCCTCCACTTGTCTTTTTGCTTGTGTTTTATGCTGAGGGAATGGCAAAGGAACTCTCAAATCATCTTCTTGAGCTGAAAGTGGAGGGGCTGAATTTTGAGCTGCTGTCCCAATCGGTGAAGCTGCTGTAATATTGGTTTCGACACTGATTTCTCCTTCATTTTTCACCAAAATTACAGGGTTGCTTGATAAAGGAGTTGGGCATGGACTAGGGGTGGAACCAACTGATTTTGAAATGATTTCATGGCTGTTTTGGGCTGGAAATCAAGGTGCTGTACTGTTTCCAGAAAATTCAGTTCTTGGACCATTTTGAGATGAAGTAACCTTCCTGTTCCTCAAAGTAATAGCGCTAACATTTCCCTTTGGATTGGGAATAGCTTGAGAAGGTAGTTGGCTTGATCCTTGAGCTTGACTTTGATTTATCCCACTAGCCAATTGTCCCATTTGCCTTTCGAGGTTTTGTATGGCCGACTCATTCCTTTGTTGTTGTTGTTGTAAAACTTGTTGTAACATCTCCTCAATTCTTTGTTTTTGCGCACTTCCTCCACTTGAGCCTCCATAGCCTCCTTGGTTAGCATAGTGCCTTGATTGACTTTGAAAGGATGAAGTAGGTTGTTGAAATTGTTGGACTTGCTGAGATCCTTGAAAATAGGACTGTTGGGGCTGATAAGAGGGCTGAAATTATTGTTGATAGGGATGATAATTTGGCTGGAATGTTGGTTAAATTTACTGAGAATTATAGCCCTGAAAATTCTAGTTTTGAAATGGAACTTGCTGTGGTGAGGACTGAAATTGCAGAGGCTGGAAATTCGGATTTGAAGGCTGGAAATTCTGATTGTAAGGCTGTGAGGGCTGGAAATTTTGTTGGTTTTGAGGTTGGAACGTTTGAAATGCTTGAAAACTTTGCTGCCCTTGCTGCATTGGCTAGAATTGAGGCTAATATTGCTACTGAAATTGCTGCTGCTGTTGTTGAAAAGTTGGCTGAAATGTTGGCTGGAATTGCTGATTTTGGGGCTGGAAAACTTGCTGATTTTGTTGCGTTTGCTGGAGCTGCTGTTGTTGCTGCTGAAATTGCTATTGTGAGGGCTTTTGTTGGTAGAAAGAATTCCCATATTTAAGATTTGGATGATCCCTCCAACCAGGGTTATAAGTAGAAGAATAGGGGTTATTCTGAGATTGAAATTGTTCCCTAACCAATGCCGCTATTGTTTCATCTTGTTGGAGGGTGGGACATGAATCTGAGTTGTGCTCTTGACTAGAGCAAATACTGCATACCCTCATCACTTGGTTAGCTTGTGGAGGTCCTGAAAGATTCGGATTTTAACTTGCATTATTAAGACTCATTTGCTTTATCGATGATGTGAGCTCTACCAATGCATTCTTGATTTCTTTTTGTTCACTGGAAACTCCCTGGACCTCATTAACTCCTCTAGTGGTCAATGCTCTACTTTCAAACTGTTGTGAATTCTTAGCCATGTTTGAAATAAGCTCCCTAGCTTGTTCTGGCATTTTGTTAACTAGGGCCCCTCCAGCTGCAGCATCTATCATAATCATGTCCATCTGCAATAAGCCCTCATAAAAGTACTGAATCAGGAGCTGCTCGCTGATCTGGTGCCGTGGACAACTGGAGCAAAGTTTGTTGAATCTCTCCCAGTAGTCATAAAGTGTCTCCCCCACCACTTGCTGAATGCCATAAATGCTTTTTCTGATGATTGCAGTTGTGGAAGCTGGGAAATATTTCTCTAGGAATGTCTTGTTGGGACCGGGTGCATGTTGACATGGATGCGGGTTCGTAATTTAAAATTTTAATTATGTGTAGCGGAAGATTTAGCATAAATAATTTCTCAAATTATCTAACCACACATCTAGCATGCAACCTTATGTTGTGTGGACGTGATCATATATTTGAAATTTTGCAGGAAGTAAACTAATTTACTTAATACCTCGCGTAACTCGAAGAAAGGGACGAGATCCAACCGTAGCGTCCCTTGGAAGCTCCGCCTCTATTCGCGTCCACGCCGAGTTTTCTTCGAGATGACTTCGCAAAGCCATGAGTTTCGTGCCGACAAGAACTACTAGATTCTCCAAAGGCACGACAAGAATACCAAGAGAGAGATGGAAAACTAACCACCAAACGAAGAACGGAATCAAGATTCCGGAAGGAAGGAAGGAGTCACGCCCACTTCTTCTTCTTCTTCGGCCTCTTCTTGGTGGTGGAAGCTCACGGCAAAGGGGGAGGGCTCTAGGGCCGGCGACACTAGAAGAGGGAGAGGGAGAGAAGGAGAGGGAGAGAGGCTAGGCAAGAATCCTTGATCTCTTGGATTCGTTTCAAGCCTTGCCTTGGTACCTTTATATAGTAGCCTCTTAATCGCCAAGTCTCCTCTTAACGGAATAAATTTTTCATAAGAAATTTATCTTATAAATTTTCTATGAATTATTCCGTTATGCCAAGTTTTTATTATAACTTAATTTATAATAAAAACAACCATGTCTCCCCTTTTATTATGGAAAGAAATTTCTTTATATAAATTTCTTTATCATGGTAAATCAATCCATTATTGATTTTATAAAATAAAATAAACCAATCCAAGGTTTATTTTAATTTCCATGAAAATAAATCTCTTTATATAAATTTCTTTATATAAATTTCTTTATATAAATTTCTTTATCCATAATATTATAAAACAAACCACGTGCGGTTTATTTTAAAATTCGGTTCTCCCCTTTTTAATTTGGCCGGTCAAAACCCTCTTTGGCCGGCCAAACCCAAGCCCCGACTTCACGAATTAAACTCATTTAATTCGTTCAATAAGTCTTCAAAAGACTTAGCCATTTTATGCTTCCGATGGGTCTCTGAAAAATTCAGATTCGACTTATCTCACTTGATCGAAAAATCCAATTTTCAACTCATTTTAAATCCCTCGGATTACTTGTAGTGCGTGTGACTAAATAGGCTTTCGATTTATGTTGGCCGTCTATAATTAACCAATTATAGAACGATCATGAGTGACACCTAGTAGTACATCATGATCCCCAATTAATCGAAAGATCAACGGTTGACCTCAGAAACTATTCTGAAACCCTTCAGCAGCTTTAATGAATCGTGCCCCATTCCCTTCACCATCTTATACCCACTCGGTTCAGGACACGGTCTATGTGTGTCAGTCCCCACTAGGCTGACTACGCCACACCTAGCCCAAGTAATGTCTTTCTCGTCCAACGGATTCTAATTACTCTCATGTTTCTGAGAGATTCATACTCGGAACATGTGATGCTCTGACCAGAGGCTTCGAGTAACAATCCGACGATAGGCCTTGGGTATACATCTCCTCGCAAGGAGTGGTGAATCCTTTGTAGGCTGTTCAAACATCTTCAGGCACTTCGGCTTATACCCAATCATCCTGGGTCCACACCTCCTTGGAGATGCTTGCTTAAGATGTCAAAGTATAAGTCTTCATGACTAAGATGACTTGAACACCGCAAGTAAAAGGAACATCGCACTTAAGCTGCAGTAAGAACTTCATTGACATATTTATATGTAGATTACCATATGAAGTTTTACAGCTAGTCACTCCAATGAACTAATTCCCTTAACTAGCATTCATGTTTATCTCCGGACATCCCAATGTCACCAACCAGTGAGAATCAGCTGATTAGAGAATAACTCATGCTAGTCTCCATAGAATTGATAGTGTCTGTATTTATCAATTCATCGACTAGGGACAATTTCAATACTTCACAATTGCACATGTAGAGATAATCACTAGTTGTGAATTCATCACAAATTCTCTCGTGCTGTGAATTGTATTGCGGACATTCAGTAAATGAGTTTAAGATCTCAATCAAATACACGAACATGTATATTCAAATAGTGAATATTCATTTATTAAAGTAAATAATTACAATCATAAGGCGATTGCCTTAGGACACTTCTCTCATATTACTAACATGTCTTCTTCATGGAAATCCAGCTAGACACGTGTCCAGTAGGTAAGTAGTAGAACCAGTCTTTTGCTGCTCCAGTCAGGGAAAAGGGAAAAGCCCTCAGGTTGATATCTTCTTCTGAAATACCCTGAGGCTTCATGGTGGAGCATACAACGTGAAACTCATGCAGGTGTCTATTTGGATCTTCTCCAGATAATCCTTGAAACTTAGGCAAAAGGTGGATGAGTCCAGATCTCAGCTCAAAATCACCAGCTAGCTCTGGATAAGCAATGCTGGAATACTGAAAAGTGTCGTCTAGTGCTGCGAGTTCTTTCATAGTCATCTGGTGGTCTGTCATGATAATGTCTGAATGAGTGGGAAAAGTCTGAAGAGAAGGAATATCAATGGTCTCTGAAAGTATGCCTTAGTTCCTCCTTGCTCTGAAAGTTCTCTCAATTTCAAGGTCAAATTCTTCAAGATCACCACCTGTAGACCTGGTCATAAAATCAAAAACAAATCGCAGTAAAAATATATAGAAAGATGAAACAAGTAAAATCAATCACAAGATATAGCAGTAAGCATAAAAAAATGAATCAAGAAAGATATGAAATAAGCATACAAGCAAAAATCAAACAACTCAACTAGTAGCCTCCTCGGCAACGATGCCAAAAATTTGATGGACCCAAAAGAGCTGTCACGAACATGAGTCTCAAATTTAGATATTTGTTAAGCTAGAAACCCTTTTTGCTAGCAAAGATGAAAACGTAGTAAAGGGGCCACAGGTCGTATTTTTCCTAGGGCTAGTTAAGGTTGTTTGATTCGAGCTCGAGTTTATGTGTCGTCGAATATTTTGGGTTTCAAATAAAATCTGAGTTTGGTTTCAATTAGAAATGGAAATGCAACGCAAAGAAATCAACTTTACTAAGGAAACTTAAACTAGATATGGCAATTAAGGACTCAACCAATCAACTAATGAAACTTTGCAAAATTCAGGAAATCAAAGCTAATATCAAAACCCATTAATGCAGATTTTTTTTTTTGCTTCAAGGTTTGCCATTCAAAACAATCAAATGCTAAGCAATCTGTAGACAAATTGATACAAAGTCAATACCGAAACTCACTTGATTCAAAGTGCAAGCTACTAACACTTGATACGCAAGGAATAAAGCTTATGTACCAAAATGAGATTACGATTAAGAGACAAATCAAATGCAAATGAAGCTGATTTCAACCACAACCCAAACACTAAAAGATAGGTTTACTCCTGATACAAATCAGTGCAGAAATTCAATCATGCAGAATTCAGCAACTTGATACGTAGACAAAGAAAAACTGATGTGCTGAAATTGAAATTACATGCAGAAATTTTAGCTGATCAAATCAGCTTGGAATGCTAGGCTAGTTTTCTGCAAGGAGGAACGTAGAAACTTGACATCCGAGACTGATCAAGATAAGAACAGCTCAATTCAGAAATGAATTGCAGGATGGTAACCCTATATGCAGGAATGAAATGCAATAACAGATGGGATGCGAAAATCAAACAAAATCACTGAATTCAAATGCAAGGGAATTCTAATGCAGAGCTAAACAGATGCAAACTTAGGCAATTACAAACTTAGAGCTGCAAAAACGAACTTAGAGTTTCAGAAATGAAAACTGAATTGATACGCAAGAAAGGAAATTGGTATGCAACAAGGAAAACAAAGGTAATGTAACTAAACCAAGCTGCAATGTAATTCGGCATGTAAAACCTAAACTAGGTTGATACAAAGTTCAGGAACTCAAGAGAAGAATTGATACACAGCTAAAACAAAGAACTGATACGCAACAGCTACACAAACTGCAGAAATGAAACTAATTCAGAATTGATTCTATTGCAAAGGAAACAGATCGAAGTGCAAATATTCACTACACAAGTACCCTAACAAATCAACTTGCATAATCGAAACACTAATTAACAGAAACTACTCAGAAAAGGAAACTACAGCAACTGAGATGAAATCAGAACAAAAATGCATTGCAGAAATTTAATCTACTGCTCGGGAATGTAAATTCAATAAGAAACTAAACATCGATCTTTCCCCTTAACTCAAGAACTCCTTGCCGTCACACAAGGGTGAGCCTCGAACCCCTAAGCTCCACAAACCGCTGGAAAAACAGTCTCTGCGATTCAATCCAACTCACACTCTGATCCAAGCTAAAAACCCATTCGATCTCCTTAATCTGGCTTTGTCCAATTGCGCTGATCGTTTAGGGATGAACCGAGCACTCCAGAGAACCCCTCCAGATAGCTCAGATGGATGACGGATGGAACAAAACCAAGATCAAGGCAATCAATGGCAGAACTGAGGAAACCCTCACTCGGCTCTGTTCTTGGCCATTGTAGAAACTTGAAGAAAAATGGAAGATGATCGAAGAAGACGAAGGTAGCTGCGAAGACGCAACCAGCTGCTGCTGAGGAGAAAGTTTGATTAAATACTTTGAATCCAACGGCTGAGATTGCTTTGGATGAATCCAACGGTCGGAACTGCTCTGATCGAACCCAAAATTTGATGATGTTGATCAAGGGTCAGGATCTGC
>JAGFNQ010001156.1:129734-168257 GCA_024364735.1 Boesenbergia rotunda | reverse complement strand
GAAGCACAATCGCAAAGGTTAGTCTCTCTCTCTCTTCCTATAATTTTTCACCAATATAGTGTTTCTCTAAAAAATTTTGCGTTTCAAATCTTCGCTATAATTGTTTAATCTCCTCTTCACAAACTGCAGATTTCATTATATTTTGTTCCAATCGACAAGCCACTTTTTTCCCATATATTTTGTGCCCTTTAGAAAACAAATAGCTCAGATATGATTGGCATACAGTAGAACATGTGTAAGAAAGGTTCTACAACTCGAGTACCATACATGAAAAGTTTCAATTTATGGATATATTGAGGAAAAAAATCAAAGGACGTTCCTTTTTGGGATCGTAGTTACTATATAATTATAGCAACTATGATTCTGTGGTTACTAGTACTACACAGTTGTAATAGCTAACTGCTATAACATAAGAAACAACCCCCCTAGAGCCGGCCTCACGGATATGGAGGGAGGTTCATGCAGGTACACAGATAATAAGTGCGTGGTGGGGCCGAAAATGCAGGTCATCACCTCCTGGGAATCGACCCCTGACCATTATGCCAGAAATCCCATGCACCCACCATCTGTGCTACGTCTTGGGGGCAATAGCTAACTGCTATAACATAATATCTATGTTGTGATAGTTATAATTTATAGCTATTACAATAAAATATTGATTAGTATTGATCAAAGATGAAGTGTTTAGCAATTATTAAAACTAGAGCAGAATTAAGTTTCTTGTGGTGGTTAAGAATCATAGTTGCTACAACATGGCCGAATATGAGTATTGTTAGCAATAAAAATGGGTTAAAGTGGGATAGTGTTGTTTTTATAGTAAATAAAAATGGACGCTCTTTTGACAATTGCAATAAAAAGGGGCATTGTTTTCAAAATTGTTTTGGACAAAAACATTGTTAGGGGTAAAATCCAAATTGTCTTTTGAAATATGGACCTTCATTGGTGTATATGAACAAAAATGTCTTATTTGTTCTTTTTCCCTTTTAACCTACCCTGCTAATGACTTATCAATGAGGTTACTTGTAGTAGGACGAGGGTGGTGGAGCCCCACTCAGGGCAAATGATTAGTTTGACGAATCCCAACTTGCTCAGTTATATCACACATTTGCTAATCACTTCTGCAAAATGTTGCATCTTGAGTCTTGTCTTAATCTTGTACTTTGGCCTAGAGTCGCGCGGTGTACTTACACAAGCTTTCTTCGGAGGTTAGTACTAGTTTTGTTGGTGGTTGCATAGTTAACCCTACATTGTGCTTTGCTTCAGGAACTATACTCCACAATGAGGGCTGGCATTGTCGAGTCTTGGGTGTCTAACTCCTTAGCTTACTCTGTAGAATTTGCTCAATCATTTATCGATGAGTGATCATTTTGTATGGGATGTTTACACGGTTTGATGACGACGATGATAGTTTATAAGATCGTATACAGTTATTTTGGGGTTTAAACATTTCTGTTGGTTCTTTTGTGTATTGTAAATTTCATATTCGAAGAATGCATTTGGATTTATAGGAAGATGATAAAAAAGGGTAAAAATAAAATTAAAATTCATCCTTTTATAAATATCAAAAAGTTCGATTTTCATTAAATTATCAAAACAAATCCCCTCATTTTCTAATTATGAACTTTATAAATGATTATTTTTTTCAGTTTTTCATGAAAAATTGAAATTATATTTTTTGAATTTTCAAAAAGTTCATATAAATCCAGGTTTTTTTGATGACGATTGTTTATAATTTTTGAATTTTTAAATGATGAACATATAAAAGTTATTATAGAAATGTGAATCTTATAAATTCATATTTTATTAAACAAAAATTCCAACTTTGTTTACAAACAAAAAAACCAGATAATAAAAAATCAATTACTTTATATAAATTTGATTTTTGATAAACCTTTATAAAGTGGTCATATGATTTTTAAAAGTGCTTTTTATAAAAGTAATTAATTAATCAGAAATTCTGGATCTTGCAAAAACAAAAAAAAGGAAAATTACTTTTGTTAATTTATTTCAAATTTTATAAATTTAAATAACAAGGAGGAAAAAGAATCCATCAGCAAATGAGGGCCATTTGTTATTTGTATTTTTCAAAAGGCAGTGAGCGAGTGCAAGTAAACTAATCTAAAAAAAATGTTAATAAGTAGCAGACAAATTGAATCTAGGGTGACCGGTCCGGCTCCACGGAAATTTTTTACCGGTCACCAGGATAAATCAGGAAGCGCTCGCGGTGGTCGGTCTAGACGATCAACGTCCCAGGATTTGCACCCCATTTGGAGGAAAAATTCTTGCAAAATGTACCGTAGTTAGGGATTGAACCGAGGATGCCTGATTTAGCGACTAGTCACCCTACCGCTGCACCATAGCCTGGGGGCACAAGTAAACTAATCTAGATCCTGAGGTTTGATGTAATGAGCAATCTGAAGAATATATCGAATATGAAGTACAGAGCTTTAGCCACATGACAATTCGTAGACGAAACTAAAGTATTGATCGGTCTCCATAACAAACTGTTAGTTGCTTGTGAGCGTTCCATGTAGTCATCTGGTCACGGAGAGCATCTGACACTTTTCTCACTAGCAAGTTCGTCTTCTATTTCAGAGTCGTCGACACGGAACATGTTATTGATGCTTAGTTCCGAGCTGGCTGGGCTGCTTGTGCCAAGAGAATCTGAAATGCTGCCGACTCTGCCTCTCGATGATCCTGACCTCACACTACAAACAGATGATGCTGGAATCTTCGCCATCAATGGTCTATAACAGTTGGGGGCATTTCGTCGTATATCCTTGCATATTTGCAAAGATCTTCCTTCAGAAATCGTATTCGAACTAGACTACTTGAGATCAAGATGGATAACAATCTCGGAGAAGTAAAATGTGAGCTGAGAAATGATACCATCTGCTTCAATGCCATATCCAATGATTTCTTTGAGAGTGCCATCTCGAACCCGACATTAAGTTTTCCGGGAAGGTCATTGGGGGTTGGTTTCTGGTTATCTCTTTTGCCGGTGCGAATCTTCTTGTATTGACTATATGTTCGATCGTCTTGTTTCCCCTTACGACATGGTTCACATTGCTGCCACTGCATGCTTTGTTGTGTGCTGTTGAATATTTGATGCTTAAAATATTAAAATCAAATATGATTTTATAAAGAAAAATTAAGATGCCATCAACCGATAAAAACCAGAATTAACTTCAAAAACGAAATTTATCTTTCGCGTAAATGAATTTAGACTATTAATTTACTCAAAACCGATTATGGGTGAATGAAAAATTAATTATTTAAAATTAGCCCAAAATTTGTATAAAAAGAAGTAGATAAGGATTAGTCTCACATTTGAAATTTTCAAAGGAATTTACTTCCTCATATGTGTTTTTGTGTTAATGGAATTAAAATGAAACACAGGTGGTCTCTTCTCACAGATGGAGCTCGTTACTCGCCACATGCGCATGTACGCAATGGGCATTTTGTTGGCGCACTTTGCACTTCGCATTATCGCGAGGAGCTTAAATTTATGTTCCAGGTGACATGACACTCATGTGATGTATCGGTGACGTGGCAGTACCTATGTGGCGCTCGAGTGAAGTGACATGTGATATGACAGTGCCTGCGTGACACTCAGATAGGATGAGAGAAATGATTAGACTGCTGACTGACAAACAAATGGCAACCGTTGGTGAAGAGAGACTTGATCTGAAGCGTCAGATTAATCCTAATCCAAAGGTCACACTCACTCACCAAAAGGTACCTCACTTTTTCCCTTGTATAAATAGAGTCCACTAGATGATGAATTCATTCATTCAATCATCAAAGTCATTAGTATTCATCTCATCGTGTGCATATAGAGTCCGAAAAGCTACAAAAAAGTTCGCTAGTCTCGAAATTTGTAGTGCTACTATTCCGAGACATCGTCTTACATCTTGGAAAACGAATTGCTGCTATCGATGAGCACATGTGGCGGAGGAATATCAATTATTATAAAATAACAAGACTTGAACCGAAGACCTTTTGTATGTTAATTTGATGTCGTAACCAACTACACCACGACCACAAAGTTAAGAGCTTTGCACTCTACAATAAAATTATTCTGCAAACTGATATGACATTGATCAATGACGTTCCGACCGCCATTTCGCACGGAGATAAGCCGGAGAAATTCAAAGGAGCTGACTTTAAATGATGGCAGTAGAAGATGCTGTTCTATCTGACAACGCTAAACCTCGTACAGTTTTTGCATAAAGACCCACTAGCCATTAAGGAAGGTAATGCCAACAGCAAGGCTGCATGCGATGCATGGTCGCATAGAGATTTCTTGTGCCACAACTACATTCTCAACGCATTAGACGACACGTTGTATAACGTATATAGTCTGATGGAGACGACAAAATCTCTGTGGGAATCACTAGAAAAGAAATACAAAACTGAAAACGCCGGATTGAAGAAATTCATCGTCAGTCGATTTTTGGACTTCAAGATGGTGGATTCCAAGAGTATGACGTCTTAAGTCCAAGACATGCAACTGATACTGCATGATCTGGAAGTCGAAGACATGAAACTGATCGAGTTGTTCAAAGTAGCCGTGGTAATCGAGAAAGTCTCTCATCGTGAAAGGATTTCAAAAATTACCTCAAGCACAAGCAAAAGGAGATGAGACTTGAAAACTTGATCCTGAGGCTCCGAATAGAGGAGGATAATCAAAAGTTATCCGACTCTAGAGGAACAAAGCGGGCCATCGACGAGATGTCCAACATGGTTGAACCAAACGCCAAGAAGCCGAAGCAATTCAAGAAGAAGGCTCAAGGCAAGAAATTCAAGTGCTCGTGCTACAACTGCGGAAAGCCAAGACACCTGTCCAAAGATTGTAGATGCCCGAAGAAATCAACCAAGAGTCAGAAGGATGCTGCGAACCATGTCGCAACTTCTGATGACAGGCTCCCCGATTTATCGGAATTGGATCTCACTGTGGTCATGTTTGAAGCCAACACGGTGGTGGACAACCCGAAGCAGTGGTGGATCGATACTGGAGCAACACGTCATATCTATTCATAAGACGATGTTCTCCAAGTATACTCCGATAAGTGGAAGAAAGCTCTATATGGGCAATTCCACTACATCGCCGATTGTCGGACTCGGGAAAGTTGTCCTGAAAATGACATTTGGGAAGGAGTTAACACTCATTGATGTGCTCCACGTTCCCGACATCAAGAAGAACCTAGTTTCTGGTTCAACACTGATTAAGGCCAGCTTTAGACTACTATTTTAGTCAAACAACTTTGTACTTACGAAGAATGGTATTTTCGTAGGTAAGGGCTATTTAGAACAGAGTTTGTTCAAAATGGTTGTAATGACTGTACACCGTAAATTTGATGGTAATAAAATAAAAGCTTCCAACTATATTGTTGAGTGTTTTAGTTTATGGCATGATCGACTTGGATATGTTAATAATAATACTCTAAAACATCTTGTCAAATTAAATTTATTACCAAATGTCAATATTGATGAAATGCACAAATGTGAAGTGTGTGTGGAAGATATGATGACGTGACTACCTTTTCATTTGGTCGAAAGGTCAACGACTCATCTAGAATTAGTACATAGTGATCTATGTGACTTAAAATTCGTGCAAACTAGAGGAGGTAAAAAGTATTTTATTACTTTTATCGATGACTGCACAAAGTTCTATTATGTTTTCTTTTAAGAAGTAAAGATAAAGTCTTAAAGGTTTTCAGAACCTATAAAACAAAAGTTGAGAATCAACTTGATAATAAATTAAAATAATTCATAGCGATAGAGGTGGAGAATACAGTGCACCATTTGATAAGTTTTGTTCATAATCTAGCATTATTCATCAAACAATGGTGCCATACTCACCTCAATCAAATGGTGTTGCCAAACGTAAAAATCGGACACTAAAGGAAATGATGAATGCCTTGTTGATAAATTTAGGCATACCTCAGAACTTGTGGGGGGAAGCTATATTATCGGCAAATCACATTCTCAATAAAATCCCTCACAAGAAAAGTGATAAAACACCATACAAACTATGGAATGACCGAGAGCTATCGTACAAATACTTGAAATTGTGGGGGTGCTTGGCAAAGGTCGAAGTACCCAATCCAAAGCAAGTAAAGATCGGACTTAAAACGTTCGATGCAATATTTGTCGAATATACCCATAACAGTAGTGCATATCATTTCATAATTCACAAGTCAGACATTCTTGATATTTATGTGGGAACAACTATAGAATTTCGGAATGCAATATTCTTTGAAAACGTATTCCCAAATAAGAAGGGAAACATTCAAAGTGATTACAACGGAGGTTCTAACGAACAAGATGTTTCAGAACTTAGTTGTTGTAAAAGGACTATTGACAATCAAAGCTCAGAGCCACGTTGGAGCAAACGGGCTAGAGTTGAGAAATCGTTCGGGCTTGACTTCATGACATTTATGTCAGAAATGGACCCAAGAACATTAAGTGAAGCTCTCTCTAGTCCCGACGCCCCATTATGGTAAGAGGCTGTCAATAATGAAATCGAGTCCATTATGAATAATCATACTTGGGAATTAGTGGACCTTCCTACTAATACTAAACCATTAGGTTGTAAGTGGATACTAAAATGCAAGTATAAAGCTGATGGATCGATTGACAAGTATAAGACTAGACTTGTAGCCAAAGGGTTCAAGCAAAAGGAAGGCCTTGACTACTTCGATACCTACTCACCTGTGACAAGGATTACGTTCAAACGAGTGCTGATTGCCATTGTAGAATTGTATGACCTTGAAATACATCAAATGGATGTTAAGATTGCGTTCTTAAATTGTGAGTTGGAAGAAGAAATCTACATGGAACAACCCGAGGAGTTCGTAACTCCAGGAAAAGAGGAAAAGGTGTGTCAACTTGTTAAGTCTATGGGGACCGGTGCCGTCGATAGAGGGGGGGGGGTGAATATCGACTTGTCAAAATTTGTGTAAACTTGTCATAAATTCGATCATTCGTTCTAGATACAGAGTTAGTAGCACAGCGAAAAAATAGACAGAACGAAAAATCAAACGACAGAGTGCACACAGGTTTTTACTTGGTTCCCAACCCCCCAGGGTCAGTACGCCCAAGGCCTAAGCACGGGAAACACCTGTCCACTAATGGTCTCCATTCCGGACTTTCCGGAGGTAGAGAAACCCGTCTTACAGTGCACGATTTACAATCAAAATATTAAGGAAAGTAAATGCAGAAAGTAAATTCAAACCAAACAAAGAGTCGATGATCCCGGCCGATATGGAACTTCGAAGTGCCGCGCACTTCCTCCTGGAGCCTCTTTGGTCGCAGGGCTTCGTCTCTAGCACTTTTCTTTCGCTCAAAATGCTTAGAATGCCGTTGTGATTGCTGTTCTGAGTTGGGGGTCGAACCCCTTTATATAGTCATGTCTAGGGCGCCTGTGTTGCTATAGGGTGCTTCACAAGCCTTGGTCAAACCTCATCCTCGCGCCAAACTCGCAGTAGGGATAGAATCCCCTTCCCAGGCGCTTGGGAGCCCTCAGGCACCTGTGTTAACAGGCGCTTGGGATAGGCTTGCCCAGTCCAGGGCGCCCACAAGGTCTAGGGCGCCTGTATTGATACAAGCGCCCTAGACAGCCTTCCAGGCAGTATTTTCTTCTTTGTTAGCTCTTCTATCTTGCCTCCAACTTTAGGTACCTGCAATAAAATCAAAGACAAGATAAATATGCAGACAATCTTAACCTTAGAGATTGGTTCTGACTTTGGGTTTTCCGCGAAACCCTAGGTCGAACTGACGCCTGTGTTCCCTTCACGGGAACGCACCTTTTGCCTACTCCTCTCAAGAGAAGGTTGCCACCCGACCCATCCGGTTGGACTTTTGTCCAGCTTCACTCACTAGGACTTTTGACCAATCTTACGACCAGAACATATTGCCCAGCTTCACTCACCAGGACTTTTGCCCAGCTTCACTCACCAGGACTTCGTGCCCAGTCCACGACCAGGACTTATTGCCCAACCCTATGTCAGGACTTCGGTGCCCAGCCCTCAGCCAGGACTTATTACCCAATTCCTCGAATCAGGACTTCGTGCCCAACCCTCGGTCAGGTCTTTGGTGCCCAGCCCACGGCCAGGACTTAGTGCCCAATCCATGATCAGGACTTAGTGCCCAATTCTTCGAACCAGACTTATTGCCTAGGTTAACTAGGACTTTTCTTCACTTTGGTACTGATTTCTTGACTTACCATTCTCTTGTTCAATGTATCACTAACTTAAGCATATTGTTAAACATTGAAACACTCGAGGAGGACATCACTGATGCATCTTGCACCAACAATCTCTCCCTTTTTAATGTTTTACAATATCTTAAGTTAGATTGGATTAAAGGGTTAAGTTATGATCCTTGGGATAAAATGGAAAAATTGATCTAACTTTTGATCCTTGGAAAAACATTTTGATTTAAACTTTGATCCTTAGAAAAAAACATTTTGATTTACATTTTGATCCTTTGGGACAAAAAACTTAAGCTCTCTATTCCTTTGGGAGAAAATAATTTCTAACTTAAGCTCACTCTCCTCCTTTGTTATACATCAAAAAATGACAAAACAAACTTGCACCAACAATGAAAATTTCAAAAACAATTTTTTTTGAAAGTACTTAGGATAATTCTTTGAAAGCATATAATTTTTGATAAAATATTTCACAACTCTTCCCTTTTTGTTTAAAAATGACAAAGTACTAGTAAAAAAAACTGCACCAAAAAAAAATTATACTTTGAAAAGTATTATGCACTTGGAAAAATATTTTGTACTCTTAGAAAATATTTTGAACTTAGAAAATTTTGCACTTAGAAAAATATTGCCTGAGAAAAATTGCACTCATAAAAGATTTTCACTAAAAAAAATATTTTCACTTAGAGAAATATAGTGCATTTAGAAAAATTAGTATTTTGAAAGAAATTTGCACTTAGTACTTTGAAAAATGTTTTGCACAAAAAATTTGTACTTTGGAAAAAATATTGTGCACTTTAGAAAAATATTAGTATTTTGAAAAATATTTTGCACTTTTGAAAAAAAATATTTTGTACTTAACAAATATTAGTACTTTGAAAAATATTTTGTACTTAACAAATATTAAAAAAATCTTTTAATATTATTTTTGTTTTGAAAACATAATATTTTACTTGACTTGGTTTCTTTTCCAATCTGATACAATCCTAGGAAACCTTGTTAACTACAAGGACATTTCCCTAAGTGTCCTGGAAATTCTCGAAACTCAAGTAAATATTATTTGAAATTGATTCCAAAAGGCAAAAGAATTTTGAAAATAAGTTCTTGACTTGGATTCTTTTCCAATCTGACACAATCCTAGGAAACCTTGTTAACTACAAGGACATTTCCCTAAGTGTCCTGGAAAATTCTCCAAACTCAAGTAAAATTATTTTCAAAAGTAATTCCATAAAAAAATAAGTTTTTGAAAGTGATTTTTATGAAAAAAATGACTTTAAAATGATAGTATTTTAAAGAGAAAATACTTATATTTTCAAAAAGATTCTAAAAATATAGTGTATGAAAACATTTTGAAATGTTCAATAATTGTTTTAATTTGACCTCCCCCTAAACATGACAGTCTTCGGAAGCTTGTTGACTACAAGTAATCTTCCTCTGAGTCTTAGGGTTTGATTCAGACCCAAAAGAATTATCTAATAATTAAAAATTGTCAGAAAATAGAATTACTTTCTTTTGACTTAGACTCCCCCTAAATCAGACACAATCCTAGGAGTTCTTGTAGATCAAGAAGAAAACTCCCTGTGTGTCTTTCAGGGTTTATCAAAATCAAAAGATTAATTTAAAACAATTTCTGACCGATATTTTGAAATGATAGTCTGATAATTTTCAAAGAATTACTTTTCGAAAGAATGGAATATAATAAGTTTCTTAAACATTTTTTGAAAACATATTTTGAAGTGATAGTAATTTTTAAAGCACAAGACTTTTCGAAAAATATTTGAAAAAAAATACTCCCCTTGAACTCGACACCGTCTGACTCTATCTAAGTGCCTTAAGGGACTTTACTGTTGACCTAAAAGGCTTGTGTCTAATTGTGTAGGTCAAACAATTTTTCGAAAGGATATAATTTTGAAAATGTATTGTATATAAGCAATCAGACAAGCATGAAATTCATAAAAATATTATTATGTTAAAACATTATTTTGAAAATAGATTTTTAGAAAAATATCCTAAGAATTTTGAAAACAATTTTGAAAAGCATCTTTCAATTTATTAGTCCTTAATATCTCACTCATTCTAAATGTCTAAGTACAAGTAAGCATGGTTGCCTTATGGGTGTATTGTGAGATGCTTGAGTAATTTTTCTTTGAATTAATGTTAAATCTAAGATTTAATTAAAACTTGTGTTAGATTCAAATTTATCAAATAGTAAATAAAAAATGAGTTTCGATAATTGGCTTCCAGGTCTTGGCGAGGCACAGAGGCCTTCTTTGGCCGTAGCCTTATTGGAGCAACAACCGTTTCCTTGACAAAGCCTTTTACCAAAAGTTCATTTTCAAGTTACTTCTTGAAATATTTTGGTCTAACTAGTTTGGGTTTTGGATCGATAGCTTCGGCTAGTTCCACCAGACTAAACAGACCAAGTAAGGTACACCTTACCCCACTTGACCTTATTAGAAGGGCTTTCCTAACGTACTATTATCTCATCTCCACCTAATACTATGTTTTTCAAGTTTCAAGTAAGTCTTTTGTCCTTAACTAACCGTTCTAAATCATGCAGAAATTTAAACATGAATGTCATGACATATATTTTAAAAAACATTAGCAAATGCATGAGCATGCCATTTATGCATGATTCAATCAAGTCAAGGCATTTTTAATTAAGTTTCTAATAATGTATCAAATTCTCAATTTGATACATATCGTGTGAACCCGCGAATATGCTAACCCACTTTGACATATTTAATTTTATTAAATTGATTGTTGCAGTTGGGTAAATTTTATTTAGTTTGAGTTTAAGTTATTAAGATTTAATTAGAGGTTAATATTATTTAAGAGTTAGAGTTAATGTTGAGGTTATTTAAGAATTAATTGGAGTTAAATTAATTAAGAATTAATTGAAGTTAAATTAATTAAGAATTAATTGAAGTTAAATTAATTAGGGATTAATTGAAGTTAAATTAATTAAGAATTAATTGAGGTAAAAATAATTAAGATTAAATTAACCTTAAAATAATTAAGATTTAATTAAGTTTAAAATAATTAAGATTTAATTAAGAATTAAATTATTTAAGGATTAATTAGGATTAAATTAATTAAGGATTAATTAAAATGAAATTAATTAAGGATTAATTAAAATGAAATTAATTAAGGATTAATTAAAATTAAATTAATTAAGGATTAATTAAAATTAAATTAATTAAGGATTAATTAAAATTAAATTAATTAAGTATTAAATTGAGTTAAAAGTTTTCGGTCTAATTGCATTAATTTCTTTATTTCAAAAATGTCTGCCTTATCTACTATTTCTTCTTCATTCAATTTTTCAAGTTTTTCTAACACTTCTGCTTTGTTTGAATTTTTGTAGATTTTATTAACTGTAGCCTTGATTATAGAAAATTCATCTTCCTCCTCATCCTCATCATCAAGGTCATATTCTTCTATATCTTCATAGTAAGTAGAGTAATTTTCAGGATTGTTAATTAATGTTTCATAATTAATATCCAAGAAGTTATCAGAATTAACCAGTAAATTAATATTAATTAAATCTTCATTCTCATTTATAGAAGTTTCTAGATTATCAGGATTATCTTCAGATAAAATATCAGAATTAATAATAGATTTATCATTATCCTCAGAAATATCTTTTATATCCTCAGAAAATTCTTCAAAATTATCTTTGATATCATCATTATCCTTAGAACTATCTTTAATATCCTCAGAAAAATCTTCAGAATTATCTTTAATATCATCTGAATTATCTTTAATATTATCAGAAAAATTATTAGAATTAATTCTAAAAATTATTGCATTGATATTAAAGATTAAAAGGTTAATTTTTGATATTTTAATATTATCTACATTTGGCAATTGGTTATGCAAAATATTAATTTGACTATACAAAAAGTCTAATTTTTCAGAAAAATTATCTACTTATCTGAATTATCATATGACTGTGTAGGAATTTGAAAATCTTTACAAACATAAACTTTTCGTACCTTGGATGGTCACTGATTCTTATAGTGTCCGTGCATTTGACATTTGAAGCACTTGATTTGACTCTTGTCCCTCCGGACTTCGGGCGTTAGTACCTCCTTTGCTGTCGGTGGTGAAGATCGAGTCTTACGAGTAGGACACTGATTTTTATAGTGTCCTCTCTCCCTACACTTGAAACATGTAATATGAAATTTGAAAATTGACATACTTAAAAAAATATACCTGATTCACCACTGGGCTTCCCCTCAACTCTTGGCGTTTTAGCTCCGTCGGCGGTTAGTTCGGTGAAGAGCTACCAGGCTCTGATACCACTTGTGGGGACCGGTGCCGTCGATAGAGGGGGGGGGTGAATATCGACTTGTAAAAATTTGCGTAAACTTGTCGTAAATTCGATCGTTCATTCTAGATATAGAGTTAGTAGCACAACGGATAAATAAACAGAACGAAAAACCAAACGACAGAGTGAACACAGGTTTTTACTTGGTTCCCAACCCCCAGGGTTAGTATGTCTAAGGCCTAAGCACGGGAAACGCCCGTCCACTAATGGTCTCCTTTCCAGACTTTTCGGAGGTGGAGAAACCCGTCTTACAGTGCACGATTTACAATCAAAATATTAAGGAAAGTAAATGCAGAAAGTAAATTCAAACCAAACAAAGAGTCGACGATCCCAGCCGATCTGGAACTCCGAAGTGCCGCGCACTTTCTCCTGGAGCCTCCTTGGTCGCAAGGCTTCGTCTCTAGCACTTTTCTTTTGCTCAGAATGCTTAGAATGTCATTGTGATTGTTGTTCTGAGTTGAGGGGTCAAACCCCTTTATATAGTCATGTCTAGGGCACTTGTGTTGCTATATCACGCTTCACAAGCCTTGGTCAAATCTCATCCTCGCGCCGAACTCGCAGCTGGGATAGAATCCCCTTCCCAAGCGCTTGGGAGCCCTCAGGCGCCTGTGTTAACAGGCACCTGGGATAGGCTTGCCTAGTCCAGGGCGCCCACAAGGTCTAGGGCGCCTGCAACCTTCCAGGCAACCTTTTCTTCTTTGTTAGCTCTTCTATCTTGCCTCCAACTTTAGGTACCTGCAATAAAATCAAAGACAAGACAAATATGCAGACAATTTTAACCTTAGAGATTGGTTCTGACTTTGGGTTTCCCGCGAAACCCTAGGTCGAACCGACGCCTGTGTTCCCTTCTCGGGGAACGCGCCTTTCACCTACTCCTCTCAGGAGAAGGTTGCCACCCGGCCCATCCGGTTGGACTTTTGCTCAGCTTCACTCACCAGGACTTTTGCCCAATCTTACGACCAGGACATATTGCCCAGCTTCACTCACCAGGACTTCGTGCCCAGTCCACGACCAGGACTTATTACCCAACCCTATGTCAGGACTTCGGTGCCCAGCCCTCGGCCAGGACTTATTGTCCAATTCCTCGAATCAGGACTTCGTGCCCAACCCTCGGTCAGGTCTTCGGTGCCCAGCCCGCGACCATGACTTAGTGCCCAATCCATGATCAGGACTTAGTGCCCATTTCTTCGAACCAGGACTTATTGCCTAGGTTAACTAGGACTTTTCTTCACTTTGGTACTGATTTCTTGACTTACTCTTCTCTTGTTCAATGTATCACTAACTTAAACATATTGTTAAACATTGAAACACTCGAGGAGGATATCACTGATGCATCTTGCACCAACAAAGTCGTTATACGAACTTAAACCATCGCCTAAACAATGGCACGAAAAATTTGGCAAAATAATATTGTCAAATGAATTCAAAATAAATAAATGTGACAAATACATTTATGTCAAAACCACACCTGAAGGTTGTGTAATCGTGTGTCTGTACATAGATGACATGCTTATAATGAGCAGTAATCATGAGATAATCATGAGTACAAAGAGAATGTTGACCAATAATTTTGATATGAAAAATATGGGTCGAGCAGATGTTATATTGGAAATTAAAATTTTCAAGAGATCTGATGGGATAGTTCTGACACAATCCCACTTTGTAGAATCGATATAAGTTCAATACGTACGATCTCTCTACAGTGAAAACACCTATGGATCTAAGTAAAAACTTAGCAAAAAATCATGGTGAGCCCATATCGCAATTGGAATATTCTCGGATAATAGGCAGCTTGATGTATCTCACAAACTGCACACGTCCGGATATTGCCTGTGCGGTCAACAGGCTGAGTCATTTTACAAGTAATCCAAACGACACTAATTAGAAAGCACCGATGCGAGTTCTTAGATATTTGAAATATACTATGAACTACGGATTACATTATGGATGATATCCCACTATCTTAAAGGGATACTGTGATGCTAATTGTATATCAGATACAAAAGACTAAAATCACTAATGGATATGTATTCACGATTGGTGGGAGAGCGGTATCTTGGAAGTTCACTAAGCAAACGTGCATTAATTGCTCGATCAACTATGGAATCCGAGTTTATAGCACTAGACAAAGCAGCTGAGGAAGCTGAATGGCTATGGAACTTCTTAGAAGATATTCTAAGCTGGACGAAACCTGTGCTCGACGTACTTATACACTGTAATAATCAATTGACGATTGGAAGGGCACAGAGTAGTATATATAATGGTAAGTCACGATATATACGTCGTAGACACAATACCAGTAGGCAGTTGATCTCGAATGGAGTGATTGCAATCGAATATGTTAAGCCCAAAGATAATTTGGCAGATCCTCTTACAAAGAGGCTAAATCGAGATCAAGTATATTGCTCATCAAGAGGAATGAGATTAAAAATCTACCACTAAAATGACTATAGCGGTAACCCAATCTTATTGATTGGAGATCCCAAGATCTTGGTTCAATGGGACAACGAAGTTACAGAAGTTGTATTACAGCATACGAGATATATTATCTCTATCCCAGTCCTAGGATGAATATGTGTTGTCCTACCACTGTAGTGAGATTAAGCTTATGTTTTTAATGACTTCTATACCTTTATAAGGTGGACTATGGTGGGATACTCTTGATAGAAACGTCACCTATATGAGTGTGAAGACAGGCCGCTTCAATGAAATACTCATGAATCCAAGATGATGTCCATGGCCAAAATGGAACCAACCATTAGAGCCAAAAGTAGGTGAGAAAAGTCCCTGTGTGGGTGTTATTGTCTTAGTATACACAAACAGCTAAGCAGTTCAAGACATCATGTTCACTGCGCAACCTAGTATGCTCGATAGCATTCCACTACAGAAGGTTCAAAGCCATAAGATACCTCTCCCGATGCATTGACTTATCGATTGGACTCTTGTAAAGTGTCAGCATGCATTAATTTCCATTCATGTGGGTGATTATTGAATATTTGGTGCTTAAAATAATTAAGACCAAATACAATTTTGCAAAGGAAAATCTAGGTGCCATCAATTGATGAAAGTCAGAATTGACTTCAAAAATGAAATCTACATTTCGCGTAGATGAATTTAGACTATTAATTTGCTCAAAACCAATTACGGGTGAATAAGAAATTAATTATTTAAAGTTAGCCCAAAATTTACATAAAAGAAAGTAGATGAGGATTAGTCCCACACCTGAAATTTCTAAAGGGATTTACTTCCTTATATGTGTTCCTGTGTTAATGGAATTAAAAAGAAACATAGGTGGTCTCTTCTCACAGGCAAGCAGGTGCTCGCACCTGCGAGCTCGCCACTCGCTACACGTCCACGTGCGTACGTGCGCAATGGACGCTTTGTTGGCACATTTTGCACTTCACACGTACGTATTATCGCGAGGAGCATTGAGGAGCTTAAATTTATGCTTTAGGTGATGTGACACTCGGGTGATGTGTCGGTGACGTGGCAGTGCCTATGTGGCACTTGGGTGATGTGGTAGTGCCTGCGTGACACTCAGATAGGAGGAGAGAAATGATTGAACTGCTGACTGGGCAAATAAATGGCAATCGTTGGATCGAAGATGGGTGCTAGATTGCAAGTGACGCGATCTGGAACGTTGACTGTGAAGAGTCACGATCTGACCGTTGGTGAAGAGAGACTTGATCTGAAGCGTCAGATCAAATCTGACGACTGAAATCAAAGGGAGACCTGAAGGTTACAACCATTTAGATCTGATGGATGAGATCAATGGGCTATTTGAAGGGTTACAACCCTTCAGATCGAACGACCCAGATTAATCCTAAACCAAAGGTCACACCCACTCACCAAAGGGTACCTCACCTCTTCCCTTGTATAAATAGAGTCCTCTAGATGATGGATTTATTCATTCATTCAATCATCAAATTCATTAGCATTCATCTCATCGTGTGCATCCAGAGTCCAAAAAGCCTATGAGAAGATTCGCTAGCCTCAAAATTTATAGTGATGCTATTTCGAGACATCATCATTGTATCTTGGGAAATGAATTGCTGCTATTTGTGAGCACCTGTAGCGGAGCAATATTATTTTACGGAGATAGTGTTCAACACTAGCCTCGATGAAATTATATCAGTTTTTATCCTCCCAGTAGCTTACCCGGACGACGCCCCCAAACATCTTCTCGGTGGTGAAACAGAACTACCTTTAAGAACATTGCTAGCGGCAGTCCTCCCTCTTGACGGAGAAAAAGATTGTCGCCTTGGCTCGGAGTTGGGTGCAAGCTCGACAGAAGATGAACGACTGCTTGGCATTCCTGGTCTACCACGAGAAGCCACGGAGGATCTTTCAGAAAAAGATGTCTTTATGTGGGCAGGAACATTAAGAAAAAAAACCAGGGATATCTGAGGGTTTCAATGGCTTAGGTTTTATGATTGGAGTGCTTCAGGCAGATGATGCAGAACTTTTCGATACTGTGGATGTTGAGCTTTTGGGTGTGGCTGGTATTGGACTTGTTAGTATCATTGGATGGGGTCTTATGAGAGCGGATGATTGTCTTATTGGTATAGAGCTGACACGAGCAGCCGATGTAGGAGAAGGTCGCCTGGTCGGGGTGGCTGGCCTTGATGCAGGCTTGTTTATCGCAGGTACAGATGACCTGGATGCAGGTGTAGAATATCTTACAGGTGTCAAGGGTCTTGGCAGAACAGGGAGCCAATGATGGCCTAGATGTTGGTGTAGAGGATCTTGTGGGTGTTGCCAATCGTGGAGGAGCAAAATGATGGTCTAGATGTTGATGTAGAGGTTCTTGTGGGTGTTTCCAATCGTGGAGGAGCCAATGATGGAGGAATTGACATCGAAGGTAAAGTAGATTGTGATGTGGGAGTGGAAGATCTTGTAGGTTAGGTTTTGAAGAGGCGGATATGGTAGAATATCCATTTGGAGTGGCAGGCCTTGATGCACTACGAGTAGGGCTGCCGAAGGATGATGGTCTATCAGTTCCCGGAAAGGAAGAGTTGATGCTCGATGACAATGCTGGTTACCTCAAAGATAGAGTTCTTGGACAGATCTCGAGCATTTGATAGCTAAAACACCCACGACATGAATACACTGAAAGTTAACATCAAATTTAGGAATAAAGGCATAAGTATAAGTATAGTTGATATAGTGGTACCTAAATGGTTGGACACAAGATCTCAGTCAAGTCATATAGGTTAGACAATAATTCTTGCAAATCAAATGAGTCACATTCTGCAACTCTTCCCAATTTACTTGATGGCCGCTCCAAGGAGTTAGGCTGGTCATCCCAGATTTACCTGTTATTTAGTTCATCATTTTTTTAGTAGGCCATTAGAGTTGAGAAGCATGATAAATAATAGAGTATTTGTTGGATCCAAAGATTGTTAATTTCAGTTTGTAGGCCAGGATGTTAATTTATAACTCTTTTGCGGTGAGAGTTCTACAATGACAACTACCACAACAACAAGAGGCAAGTCCCAACTAAACTCTATAACGTAGTAATACCCGTAATAACTCAAATACCAAATGAGAATACCTAGTTTCTAACAGGATTCTCCAAAGAACAATCTATGTTTTAGTTATGTAAAGTTAAGGATTATTCTGATAGAAAGGTATCCTTTCAAACATTAGTTGTGCAAATGCCTCCAATCTTGTGAATTGTTTTATGATCATGAAACAATTGAAACTAGTAAGAAGCCCTATAAGACTGGTCCTGGATTAAGCACTACCACCTCAGCTACTGAACTTGAGGTGCCAAAAATAGTGCAACTCCAAAGCTTAACAATCGTATGTAGACACAATTCGACACTAAATTGGATAATACGTTTGGGCAGGTCACTAGCAAAACCCCCTAACAGTAAACATGAACAAGGTGCATCACTTGATGTAGGCTCTAATGCAACTCATGTCATTCTTCTGGCACCTACAACTAACTAATGAAGCAAAAACAAACTATGGACAGTTATTCACTGCAAAATAAGTCATTCTAGATTTTTCTTCTACACATAGTTACAATAAAGAAGGGGAGCCTTAGGGTCATGATAAAGTTAAACTTTGTGGTCATGGTTTAAGTCATAAAAATAATCTCTTGAAATACAAAGTAAGATTGTGATCTGACCCTTCTCCGAGATCACGTATTGATGGGAGCTTAGTGCACTGATTTGCCCATCAAGGAAGTACATAGTGACACTAGAATATGCATCTGAGAATACATGGTTACTTATGGCTTTAGATCTAAGATGACATAACCCTGCAATTTGCCATGTGTTTATATATTTAAGCATGTAATTAACTAGAAAACTTAAACTCAAGTGTCTTTGGGGTGGAGCTTTAGGAGTGTCATTCCTAAAAACAAGAGACCATGATTCAGTATCCAAAGATGGAAAAAGTGTAGTAGTTGGAGGTGATAGAAGCCTGGGAAAAGAAAATTTTTGGAATCATAAAGATAAGCATATTATATACTTGGTGAATCCAACGACCACAAATTGATTGAAAGTATTCAACTAAATGAAAGCATGCGATCATTCTTATAGAATTTGTGATATGCGTAGATTATATATGATTTTATACATTATTTAATGTATATATATTTGTATTTCAAGATCTTAATTTATTTTATGACATCCTATTTCTAATGATTTTGCTACTTTTTCTCTCTTTCATTTGGAGATCTACTCCTTGCTTGTTTTCATTGACAAGACGCGATTTGGAGTGAAAATGGAGTGAAACATGATCCGGAGGCGAAGTTAGGGAAAACAACAGCCAGGCCGTGTGGCTTCACATGGTCATGTGTCAGACGGCCAGGTCGTGCCTCCTAGCACGGCTTGTGGCCCAGCCGCCGCAGGCCACACAGCATGGCTGCGCCATTTGGCACGATCGTACAACAATGTACAGGTCGTGTCGCCTCCATTGCACCCCGAACCACATGGTCGTACGGGGTCGCATGGCCCATGCCACTAGCCATGTCTCCTCCACCGAACCCTGCACCGCAAGGCCGTGCGTGGTCACATGACCCATGCCACGAGCTATGCCACCTCCACCATGCCTTGCACGACACGACCGTGCGAGGTCGTACGACCCATGCCACAGGCCGTGCACCTCCCCTATAAAAGGGGAACTCTCCCCTTTGGGAGGGGATATTGGCTAGGGTTTTACCCTCTTGCCTTGGGGAAGGGTTCTCCCCTCTAGGGGATACCCTGGAGCCACGCTGCCACCTCCTCGATGGTCCGTCCATCTCGAGGAAATACTCCAAAAAGATTGGTGACACCACAATAAACTCTCTTTCTTCCCTCTTCTCTCTAAGTTTTGGGTTGTAGAAGCTTTATCTTGTCTTCTTGTTGTTATCCCCTTTGCAATGGAGTAGTTCTCCAATCTAGGATGTAATGTGATGATGTTATTGTTGGTGATGGGAATACTAGATGATCAAACTTGATTTTGATGTTGACAAAGGTTCAAAGTTAAGATTAATCTAACATCTTATTTTAAGTTTGTTGGAAAATCCTAGTTGATCTAAGCACTAAGTCCTAATCTGCATGATTGAGCACTTGGTTGAAGGCTAGGCAACGAAGACTTGGTGAGTGAAGCTGGACACTAAGTCCTGGCAAAGGGTTGGGCATCGAATTCCTGATTTAAAGGATCGGGCAGAAGACTTGGCCGAGCGAGGATGACAGACAAGAGTCGAGACGGTCCAGGATCGAACGTTGTGAGTTTTGAAGTCATCGGAGGCTAAGCAAAAGTCCAACCGAGGGTTGACAATAGGTAATCTCTCTTGAGAGGAGTAGATGAGACACATTTCCTGAAAGAGGGAACAATAGACTTCCGTCTGACCTAGGATTTCGGTTGAAGCCTAGAAGTCAAGATTGGACAGTCTGTGACTGTCAAAGTGCAATTCATTTTATTTTATATATGTTTGTCTGGTTTTTCCTAACTCTATTTTGCAGAAGAAGAAAGTAAAGGAAGCTATAATCCTACGTTCAGGCGCCTAAGAGGAGATCAGGTGCCCAGGAACATAGGCGCCCGAGACACAATAAAGCACCTAGAGCTCCAAGTGCCCAGGAGGTTCCAGGCGGCTGGGACACCCTTGACTTAGTCGGGGCTTGGATAATCTGGCATATACACAGTGGTTAGTCCACGTCACTGATCAAGCGGCCGGTATTGGATGAAATTTCATGATGAAGTTTCGGCGATCGGCGGCCACGTCAGCAGCTTGGGGGTGCCCGGGATGGTGATTCAGGCACCTGAGAGATCTTATATAAGGGCTCTTTAACTAGTGAATCAAATATAACTTTTGCTATAATTCTCTCTCTTGTGTGCTGCACCCAGAACTGATCGACGATGTTGAAATGCTGCTCTGAAGACAATGCTCCAGCTTTCCAACACTTGGTTGTCGGTATAAGGTTTAAATTTTCTAATCTTGCATTGTACTTGAACCTTCACATTTGTAATTTTTTTTAGAAACTATTAGTGGATTGCCCAAAGTAAACAATCAAGGACCGTGAGCCTTGGAATAGGAGCCGTTACAAGACTTTGAGCCAAGTAAAAAACAAAAAATGTTAGTCGTGCCTTGTTTCTTGTTTAATTCCACTGCGTACTCATTTATTTTCTAAACATCTGAAATCGAAATTTTTGAAAGAGCGATATTCACCCTCCCTCTATCGCTCTTCTTGATCCTACAGTTGTATGAACTATGTATTTGTACATTTTCTTATTTAATGAAATATTTATGTTTTGTTCTATGTGTATCATGTCTTGAATGTATTTGTTAAAATGTATGAATGGTGAACACATGTAGTTGTGAGAGTTTGACCACCACATAGAGGGAGTGCCCGAGATCGTATGATTGAGGAGCCTTCATGATAGAGGTTACCTTTAACCAAACATCTCAGGTATTGCCTCGAAATGGAGGTTAATCTTACAAGAGATTAGCTAACATGACTTAATGGATTTCTCCCTATCCCATGTTAGGAAATGTTTAGCGTAACCTACAGACGTATGACTGGGGGCCCTTAGTTTAACCAGACTATTTAGGTTACCTTTTCTACTTAATGACATTGGATGCTTAAGGAGGAAGCACTCCGATGCACTTCTACGGGGTTAACATGGGTACTTAGTTAGAATTTCTTTATGCACATAAACATGGAAATTAGGATATTAACAATCCATATGACATCAACTAGCTTTGTAGCGAAACTAAATTTTAGATTCTACCAGTCCATCCTTCCCCAAGGATCACACTCTCTTCTCTCTCCCTCTCTCTTCCGCTCTTCTTTCCTTCTTCCTTAAGTAAGTTGTTCTCAATCCAACTCTCTGACATCTAGATAGTTTATCTTACGAAATCAACTAGTGCTTAATCAATAGTCCCTGTGGATACGATAATCTTTTATTGCTCAATGATGTTCCGTACACTTGTGGGCCCCACCATCAATTTGCATCAAGCGAATTACTAATAGAACAATCGAACAATATAAGAATTGATCAAGAAATGGAAGGAAATGAGATTTATTTAACACAAGACACTTTCAACTTTTACTATCACAAGGTATAAAGCTCTTATTAATTTAATCTTGTGGAAGTCTCTCCTGCTTCATTTCCCAAAAAGGAAAACAGAATATAATAGAAAGCATGAGATGAAAAAACTCTTATCTGCCTTCACCAATTTTAATCTGTAACTATTACAAATTCTGATCAATGATAAATTCAATAATAGGCTTTCAAATTGATTGGGACAATTGATTGGATCATATTAATTGATTACTATATGGTATCAATTGATTAATAATTAAAAAAAATTGATTAGTACGTCTAATTTGGAGTTATTAAGTTTGATTAAGTGATTATCTATTTAGTTAAAGTTTTTATTTTCTTGAGTCTATCTATAAAATGTACTACTATATTAAACTATTGTGTCAGCCCAAACGAAGACACCTTAGATAGGTTTAATGTGTTTTGAATTGGTAGACGTAGATCTATACTAAACGTAATCAACTCAAAAGAAAGTTACTTTTATGTTAGATATATGCTCAGGTAGCTTACAATTATGAACCAAAATTTTGTTTTGTTCATATCATATACAAAATATGTAAGCCCAAAGGAAGATATATTATGCAGCTAATTAAGATTTTTGTAAGCTATTGACCAATATATTCAAGGTCCTGCACAGGCCGACTAGAAGAGGGTGAATAATCCTGCATAAACAAGCTAGATCTTTTGCTTTTGAACTCGACAAAGATAACAAATTAGACAGCAATTAGTTTAAACATCAACAACTTATAAGAAAGAGGTGAATTTACTTGGTTGCAACCGGGACGGTTGTTAATCCAAGACATTTGAAGCTCACTAAGAATCTCTCCATTGTTGCAAGCAGAAAAATCTCATATAGACGTTGAACAGCTCAGAAAATACTAGGAAAATGAATTGCAGCAGTTGTTATCTTAGTCCTAGCTTTAGAGGACTATTTATAGCCAAATGAATGACATTTAGGGTGCTGTCATTATGATCCAGGGCACCCCCAAGTAGATAACATTTTATCCATTCGAACGGCTAACTCAACGATCAGTTTTTGACTCGTTGGAGGTACCTTAGTTGATCCAGGGTGGCTTTGCACCTTTTGCTTTTGGGCGCCTTCCGTCAGAAGTAGGGTGCCCTTAGTTTGACTTAGGGCGTCTTCACGCCTTAGACTTAGAGCTCCAAAGTCATTTCTAATGTCGACTTTTATACTTCAATCCCTTGGGTGATTGTCGACTGTCCAGAATTGAGCTCACTCGAACTCAACTCCAGCCTTCTCCTTGAACGGGCTTCCCCCTCGGTTTC
Organism: Boesenbergia rotunda; assembly: GCA_024364735.1. Classification (NCBI taxonomy): domain Eukaryota; kingdom Viridiplantae; phylum Streptophyta; class Magnoliopsida; order Zingiberales; family Zingiberaceae; genus Boesenbergia; species Boesenbergia rotunda. The sequence continues at coordinate 144,882 of JAGFNQ010001156.1, read as the reverse complement.
TCGTCCTTCGAAAGTTGCACACACCCTTTTTGTCCATCGGTGTACTTTTTACAGTCTCTATATCCTCGGATACACCGAGCCCGTTGGCTCCCTTCCCTGTGCCATCCTTTTCGTCTACTACGTCTTCCGCTCGACCTCTTGTGCTCCTAAGCTCCTGCACACTTAGACACAAGGATCAAAACCACATACGACTTAACTTGACTCGGTTGATCACATCAAAACCAATCCAGAGTACTTACAATTTCTCTTTTTTTATGTCCATCAACCCGAATTAAATTAGGGTAAATAAAACATAAAAATAACATTGTCTTAAGAAAAAAATAAAAAGATAATGTAATAATTAAGTACAATAGATTTTTCAATTTAGATCTCCCCCTTAACTTAATCCTCATAACTCTCCCATTTGATCATATTAAAAAATGGGGTTTTATAGAGGTTTAGAAAATGAGATTTTCAAAAAACTTATTTATTTGTCATAAAATTTCAAAAACTTTTAGCAATGTGTAAAATTAGTAGATCAAAAACTTTTGGGAAAAAATTTAATTTAAAATAAATTTTCTAAAAAAATAACTCATATAGTAATTTATTCAATCTTAACTACTAAGCATGCAAAAAATAATAATCTAAAAATTTAACACAGATTTGGGAATTTAATATAAATTTTTACCTACTAGATTTATCAAAAATTTAGATAGAACATAATTTTGGGTACATTTATAATTTGACCCCTATAATTTCTCAAATACCAATTAAGCCCTCCATAATATTTAACTCTCAATTTTTGAGATACTATTGAATTTAAGCATGCATGTGTATTTTGTAATTTTACTATATGTTCTTTCAAATTATCATTTTTAATTTTTAAATGATCATACAAATCTAGTAGACATGCATTGACTAATTTTTTTTTTTCAAATCTACACATTTAAATCTTAATTTGCATAAAGATCTTAGCATGGATTTAATACCGGAATGAAGCTTGTCTGGAGGAAATTTGCATACCTCACTTATTATTTTGTGCTGTCTAAAATTTGATGCTCCCCCTTCATCATTGCTTCCTTTTGAAGTATCTTCCTCTTCATCGATGCTCATCTGGAGGTTATTTCATCGTCCTCTTGGTGACTTGCCATTAATGCAAGTCCAATGTAGGCCTTAATCTCAGATTCAAATGGTGACGTATCGTCCCATGTTGCCTCCAGGTTCTTGTGCTTTGATCGGCTTAGTCTTTTATCCCATTCTTTGTTTATCAATTTTGGTAGTTGTCTTTTATGTGCCCTTCTTTTGGCAGTTGTAACATTTGACTTTTTTTTCCTTTCTTAGCCAACATCTTGGTAAATTTATTTGATTTAAAAATCTCGTTTAATTTCATTACCATGTAGGTTATTTCTTCTTCATCGATTAAAGATTCTTTATCTAGTTTGACCTTCCTCATGTTTAGGGCGATATTGTCCAACTTTTTTTTTTCTAAATCCTATACATCAAGACTTGTGTAATTTTAATATAGAGAATAAATCTTATAATGTACCAAGTGATATCCACTCTTGGGTTCTAGAGAAAGCATTGAGTGCATACCAAACTGAGTCTCGATACGTTATCATTCGTAGAGGTTGGTGAACTCGTGATCAATTCCTTGATCTTTACGTGAAGTTGGTCCACTTTTTCTTTCCTTTATTCGGAGGCTTGTCAACAGGCTTGTCAACTGGTTTCAGAGGGTATCCCGTCTTGCTAGCTTAGCCTTTGATGTACCTTCGTGAAGCTCCAGGAACTTCTCCCAAAGTTTTTTTTTATCAATGTGTAATTGCCGATCCGGTTAACTTCCTGAGTTGGTAATACAATTAGCAGATGAAACTTTGCTTTACCGTTGACTATGAGTTGTCTTGCTCCTTCATCCAAAGGTGCTCTTCTTTGTTTTCAGGTGCTACAAAATAGTTTTTCATTGTCAATAATAAATCAAAATCGGTTTTAAACAATAACTCCATCCGGTGTTTCCACATTGTGATCTCCCCCTCACACTTTGGTGGGTGGATAGTCGGTCTAGCCTGTAGGATCGGGTTGGTCCGGCTAGAGGGGGGTGAATAGATGGTTAAAAAATAAAACAAGAGGGCACTCGTCTTTAAGAAAAACTTGGTTGCAACTTGGTCGTTGCTTCCAAGACGGTTAACGCACAATTAGAAAAATCTCTTTGTGGCGGAGCAGCCTTACAACTGAAGCACACTTAGACTTAAAGAAATTACAGAATGAAATGAAATGAATTACTTGAATCTAAATCTCTAAGCCTATTTATAGGTTGAGTGATATGATCTTGATCGTTGATACAAGATTGAGTTGTATCTTGATCGTAGATCTAAGATTATATATCTCAATCAAATTTTGAACGTTGACTTTTGAACGTTGAAGCTTTTAACAAGCTTTTAATTAAAAGCTTTTAACAAGTGTGACTTTTGAACGTTGAAGCTTCCACGTGTGACTTTTGAACGTTGAAGCTTTTAACAAGCTTTTAATTAAAAGCTTTTAAAAAACTTTAATAAAAGCTGTTATCGGCTTTTAATTTAAAAGCTTTAATAAAAGCTTTTAATCGACCATTATAGCTTTTAATTAAAAGCTTTAATAAAAGCTATAATCGGTTTTTTAATTAAAAGCTTTAATAAAAGCTTTTCGTAAGTAGATCTTCTAGGTGATTTATGACCAACTGGAATTAGGCTCACCCGAACCCGACTCCAGCCTTTCGCCCCTCGAGCGTCCTTCCTCCCGGCTTCTCGTCCCTCGGACACCGTGCACGTCCTTCTCGCTCCACCGGTGTACTCTTCCGCAGCTTCCGCGTCCCTCGGATTGCACTGAGCCCGTCGGCTCACTTCCCCGCGCAATCCTTCTCGTCCACTGCGTCTTACGCTTGACTTCCTCCGTACCTAAGTTCCTGCACACTTAGCAGAGGGATTAAAACCAACCAGGACCTAACTAACTTGGTGGATCACATCAAAACTAACCGGGGCACCAATAATCTCCCCCTTTTTGATGTGTATCAATCCAAGTTCAATTAGGGTTAAACCAAAAAATAAGGAATTTAGTATAACTAAATTAAGCAGTTAAGCATGGGAAAAAATATTGACATGCAAAACTATCATCTCCCCCTGAACTTCAGGCTACTCTCCCCCTTTGATCACAGCAAAAATAGGGAAAGAAACTAGGGAAAGGAAAAATATTAATATCAAACACTTTTTGATTTAGTAATTCGAAATTTAATTTTTAAAATTGACTTATAAAATTTAAAAAATTTGACAGATTCAACATCTGATGTAAAGATTCTAAAAATTTGGATCTGGTCAAAATATCCTTCTATTGATTTTTTTTAAATAAAAAATCTGATTTTAGTAAAATATTTATAGAAAATTGAAATATCAATTAAAAAATCTGAAATATTTTGTATACAATGATGATAGGTATATGGAGTTGTACAAAAAATTTTTAATCTTAAATTCGATCAACAAGTCTAAAAATAAATTAAAACCCAGCAGAATAGAATTTTTGAAGAAAAAATATTTAAAAAATTCAAAATTGCTTCAAATATTCGAATAAAAATTTTATTAAATTCTTTTAATTATATCTAAATCATGAAAAAATCAGATCTGAGAAAATAACTTTGTTTTCTATTTTTAATATTTAAGATTCGAATTTTGAACATAAAATCATGAAAATTCGAAACGAAAAAAAAATCTGAGAAAAAATTCTTCGTATATAGACAACAAGATTATGCATTTGGAAAAGTTAGAGATACAATTTTTATTTAGTAACAATTAATCAAACTAAATTTCCTAATAAAAAAAATGTCAGATAATTAAGCGCATATGTAATAGAAAGAAAAATAATCAACTTAAAATAGACTTTGGAACCCAAAATAAGTTCCTATCTACAGGGTTAATTAAAAATCTAGGAGGAATATAGTTCTTGGTCACTTTTCTAAGTTGACCCCTGTGATTTTTAACATACCAATTCAGATTTTCAGGATAATTTTTTTTTTTAGTTCTTAAACATGCAATATCATTTTCTAATTTTTCTACTAAATTTTTTAAATTTTCATTCTCTATTTTCAGTTGGTCAGATAGATCAGATGAGCATGGAGTGACTAATTTTTCTTTTAATTCAGAGTTTGCTATTTCTAATTTATTCATCAACTTTAGCATAGATTTTAGTATAGAGTAAATTCGAGCAGGTGGAAGTAGGCATACCTCACTTACCGGGTCAGTTTCGAAGTTAGGGATCTCCCCTTCGTTGCTACTTTCTTCCGAGGTACTTTCTTTATCTTCATCTTGGTGACTTGCCATCAGTGCAAGTATAACGAATTCTTCGGCTTCCGATTCATCTGACGAAGTCTCGTCCCAGGTAGCTTTTAGTGCCTTTTTCTTCTTTGGCTGGTTCTTGAGTTTGGGGCACTGATCTTTCAGGTGTCCCTCCTCGTTGCAGTTGTAACATCGGATCGTGCGTTTCTTCTTTCTCTGCACTTTTTTAGAGCGATTAGTATTAATGAATTTATACAACTTTCTTACTGCTAGTGCTGTTTCTTCATCGTCTGCTGAAGATTCTTCGTCGAGTTGGATCTTCCTTGTGTTCAGTGCGACGTTGTCTGCTTTTCTGTTCTTTTCTACAAAACGAGATTCATGAAGTTCTAGAATAGAAAATAACTGTTCTAACGTACTTACCTCTAAATCTTTTGAAATATAATATGCGTCGATTATCGAGGTCCATTCCGGGGTTCTCGGAAATGCGTTTAGCGCATACCTTTGTGCATCGCGGTTGGTCACCGTTTCTCTGAGATTTTCGAGGCTTGTGATTAGTTCTTTTACCTTAGCATGCAATCTCGCAACAGATTCTCCATCTTCTATCCGGAGATTTGTTAGTCGGTTTCGAAGAACATCTCGTCGCGCCAGCTTTGCCTCCGAGGTTCCTTCGTGCAGTTCGAGAAACTTTTCCCAAAGTTCCTTCGCCGATTCGTACTTACCGATCCGGTTGACATCTTGCTCTGGGAGGACGGTCAGCAGATGGAATTCTGCCTTTCCGTTAGCAACTGCGTCTACTTGCTCCTTCTTATTCCAGGAGTCAGGATCCTTGATTTTTCCTTCATTATCTTTTGGAGCTGCATAGCCATTTTTCATAATAATTAATAACTCATAATCAGTAACAAAAAATACCTGCATCTTCCGTTTCCATGCCGTGAACTCCCCCTCAAACTTAGGCGGGTATATCACTGGTCCAACCATCTTCTTGAGATTTGCTGTAGTTGGCGGTTAGTCCTTCTGCGGCAACCTTGCTCTGATACCAATTGTAGGATCGGGTTGGTCCGGCTAGAGGGGGGTGAATAGACGGTTAAAAAATAAAACAAGAGGGCACTCGTCTTTAAGAAAAACTTGGTTGCAACTTGGTCGTTGCTTCCAAGACGGTTAACGCACAATCAGAAAATCTCCTTGTGGCGGAGCAGCCTTACAACTGAAGCACACTTAGACTTAAAGAAATTACAGAATGAAATGAAATGAATTACTTGAATCTAAATCTCTAAGCCTATTTATAGGTTGAGTGATATGATCTTGATCGTTGATACAAGATTGAGTTGTATCTTGATCGTAGATCTAAGATTATCTATCTCAATCAAATTTTGAACGTTGACTTTTGAACGTTGAAGCTTTTAACAAGTTTTAATTAAAAGCTTTTAACAAGTGTGACTTTTGAACGTTGAAGCTTCCATGTGTGACTTTTGAACGTTGAAGCTTTTAATAAGCTTTTAATTAAAAGCTTTTAAAAAGCTTTAAGAAAAGCTGTTATCGGCTTTTAATTTAAAAGCTTTAATAAAAGCTTTTAATCGGCCATTATAGCTTTTAATTAAAAGCTTTAATAAAAGCTATAATCGGCTTTTTAATTAAAAGCTTTAATAAAAGCTTTTCGTAAGTAGATCTTCTAGGTGATTTCTGACCAACTGGAATTAGGCTCACCCGAACCCGACTCCAGCCTTTCGCCCCTCGAGCGTCCTTCCTCCTGGCTTCTTGTCCCTCGGACACCACGCACGTCCTTCTCGCTCCACCGGTGTACTCTTCCGCAGCTTCCGCGTCCCTCGGATTGCACTGAGCCCGTCGGCTCACTTCCCCGCGCAATCCTTCTCGTCCACTGCGTCTTACGCTTGACTTCCTCCGTACCTAAGTTCCTGCACACTTAGCAGAGGGATTAAAACCAACCAGGACCTAACTAACCTGGTGGATCACATCAAAACTAACCGGGGCACCAACATAGCCATCGTCTTTTGCTTTATCTGGTGGTTAGCCCTTCAAATGCGAGCATGGCTCTGATGTTGGTGCTTGGATGGCTAGAGAGGGGGGGGGGTGATAACCACCATTTTATTGATTGTTTTAGGCTTTGAAATCCATGTTTGATCCACATTTTATATGCTTAAGTTTGCAATTGTATTAGGTTTCATGTATTTCCCCTATTTTGGCTTTTAATTCAAATCTTTGTATATTTGGGATATTTTTGGCACTAAATTTGAATATCATTTTGTAGGCTTTAAATGATCATGGACCTAGATCAAATCGGGTCAGACTTGAGTCAGCATTGGATCCAGATCAAAGGGATCAATCATCGGATTAATAAGAGCCGTCCATTCTAGAGAACGGTTAGATCTGAGCCATCGGTCAACTTCTGGTCAATCTAAGTTCAAGATAGAGCCAATCATGACCATAGATCAAGATCTGAAAATTTCAGCCAAATCAGAAGTAATCTGACCGTTGGATCAAGCTCAAGAAGTTCTCGACCATCCATTCAAGAAAAAGGAAGATCTGGACCATCCATCACTGATCTGGTTAATCCGAGCTGAGGGCTGGTAGATCAGGACCATTGATTAGGATCTGTGGAGTTTGGTTCAGATCTGAAGAGATCTGACCGTTGGATGAAGTCAAATCGATCTCAGCCGTCCATTGCTAATTCTCTTCTGAGCTGTGAACAATGTCTTGGCTGACTAGATTGCTGGGCTGCACACAAGGCTAGATTGGCTGAACCAAGGTTGGCTCAACCAAAGCCTTGGTTGAATCAAAAGCTGAGCTGGGTCAAACACGAGCTGATCAAACCGAAAGCAGGGTAACAAAAGGGGAGAATCGTGCAGAGCTAGGGCAGACGGGATTTTCCCGACTCACTCCATCCATCTCCATCGCTGCCGGCCACAAGCTCCATTCCCTCTCCTCGCCATCTCACTCTCGTATGCGGTTGCTCGGGAGCGGAGAGGGTGTTAGGGGATTCATTCCCACTTCATCGCCGCCGACCGGAGCTTCGATCGATCAGTTGAGGGGTTCCCGACTCGATCAGATCTTCTCTGTCCACTTTCCACCATCCTCGCCATCTCACTCTCGTATGCGGTTGCTCGGGAGCGACGATCCACCTTCATCCGATCTAGCAGAGTTTTTTTCATCAGTAGATTTCATTTCTGCAGATTTCTTCCAGCAAATTGTTTTCAGCAAATTTTTCTTTTCACAATTCCAGCAGTTTTTCATCAGCAGATTTCATTTCTTCGGTAGTTTGTGTTGGAAACCGGATGGCAAGAGAGGGGGGGGGGTGAATATAGCCAATCACTTGGACTTTAAACACTTATGAATTTCTGCAACTCAAAGATCAGTAGCACAGCGGAAAGAGCAGAAAACAGAGTGTGCAGAAAACTAAAACAAAAGCAAATCAACACAACTAGCAAGATCGCTAACAAGGAGGGTTTACAAGGTTCGGGGATAACTTGCCCCTACTCCTTGGCGTGCCCGTAAGGTGGGCGATCCCTTGATCGTCGGCAGATCAAGCCCCGGTGAACACCGGATAGAAAGCAACCTCCTTCTCGGTGGAGAAACCTCTCCACAGCGTTTCAATCAAAGATATAGGTTTAAGCACAATGAAATTCAAGGAAAATCTTACTTAGCACTTAGCAAGGACAAGAACACAGCAAGCTTCCTCCTGAGCTCCACCCAGCGACGATCTCACACAAGAACCCTTTCTCCGTGTCTTCTCGCTGTTGGACTCGAAGCCTCTTATTCCTTCCTCCAAGTGCCCAGGTAGAGAACGGTTGCTTCTCAGATTTTAGTTGCTTGCACAAGATGGAACTTCAGAACACGCAAGCAAGTTGTGGAGAACTCAAAGGTGCAGCAAGAACTCAAGCCACACAGCTGTTCACAAGAACTTCTGCTTCAACGAAGTCTTCTTCCGCCCTTTTGATTCTCCACCAAGCATCAGGCGACACTATCCCTGCAGCCACCAGCTGCTCACCTGCCAACGCCAGCTACCACTGAGCTCTCCCTGGACTCCCTGAGCTTCCTGTTAGTAATATGAGAGAAGTGTCCTAAGGCAATCGCCTTATGATTATAATCATTTACTTTAATAAATAAATATTCACTATTTGAGTATACATGTTCGTATCTTTGATTGAGATCTTAAACTCATTTACTGAATGCCCGCAATACAATTCACAGTATGAGAGAATTTGCGATGAATTCACAACTAGTGATTATCTCTACATGTGCAATTGTGAAGTATTGAAATTGCCCTAGTCGATGAATTGATAAATACGGACACTATCAATTCTGTGGAGACTAGCATGGGTTATTCTCTAATCAGCTGATTCTCACTGGCTGGTGACATTGGGATGTCCGGAGATAAACATGAATGCTAGTTAAGGGAACTAGTTCATTGGAGTGACTAGCTGTAAAACTTCATATGGTAATCTACATATAGATATGTCAATGAAGTTCTTACTGCAGCTTAAGTGCGATGTTCCTTTGACTTGCGGTGTTCAAGTCATCTTGGTCATGAAGACTTATACTTTGACATCTTAAGCAAGCATCTCCAAGGAGGTGTGGACCCAGGATGATTGGGTATAAGTCGAAGTGCCCGAAGATGTTTGAACAGCCTACAAAGGATTCACCACTCCTTGCGAGGAGATGTATATCCAAGGCCTATCGTCGGATTGTTACTCGAAGCCTCTGGCCAGAGCATCACATGTTCCGAGTATGAATCTCTCAGAAACATGAGAGTAATTAGAATCCGTTGGATGAGAAAGACATTACTTGGGCTAGGTGTGACGTAGTCAGCCTAGTGGGGACTGACACACATAGACCGTGTCCTGAACCATGTGGGTATAAGATGGTGAAGGGAATGAGGCACGATTCATTAGAGCTGCTGAAGGGTTTCAGAATTATTTCTGAGGTCAACCGTTGATCTTTCGATTAATTGGGGATCATGATGTACTACTAGGTGCCACTCATGATCGTTCTATAATTGGTTAATTATAGACGACCAACATAAATCGAAAGCCTATTTAGTCACACGCACTACGAGTAATCCGAGGGATTTAAAACGAGTTGAAAATTGGATTTTCCGATCAAGAGAGATAAGTCGAATCTGAATTTTTCAGAGACGCATCGGAAGCATAAAATGGCTAAGTCTTTTGAAGACTTATTGAACGAATTAAATGAGTTTAATTTGTGAGATCGCTGCTTGGGTTTGGCCGGCCACAATAAGAGGGAAGAACCAAATTGTTTGGTTCAAATTTATAAAATAAACCGCGCGTGGTTTGTCTTATAAAATTATGGATAAAAAATTTGTATAAAGAAATTTATATAAAGAAATTTATATAAAGAGATTTATTTATCATGGAAATTAAAATAAACCTTGGAATGGTTTATTTTATTTTATAAAATCAATAATGGATTGATTTACCATGATAAAGAAATTTATATAAAGAAATTTCTTTCCATAATAAAAGGGGAGACATGGTTGTTTTTATTATAAATTAAGTTATAATAAAAACTTGGCATAACGGAATAATTCATAGAAAAATTTATAAGATAAATTTCTTATGAAAAATTTATCCCGTTAAGAGGAGACTTGGCGATTAAGAGGCTACTATATAAAGGTACCAAGGCAAGGCTTGGAAATTAATCCAAGAGATCAAGGATTCTTGCCTAGCCTCTCTCCCTCTCCTTCTCTCCCTCTCCCTCTCCCTCTTCTAGTGCCGCCGGCCATAGAGCCCTCCCCCTTTGCCGTGAGCTTCCACCACCAAGAAGAAGCCGAAGAAGAAGAAGAAGCGGGCGCGACTCCTTCCCTCCTTCCGGAATCTTGATTCCGTTCTTCGTTTGGTGGTTAGTTTTTCATCTCTCTCTTGGTATTCTTGTCGTGCCTTTGGAGAATCTAGTAGTTCTTGTCGGCACGAAACTCGTGGCTTTGCGAAGTCATCCCGAAGAAAACTCGGCGTGGACGCGAATAGAGGCGGAGCTTCTAAGGGACGCTACGGTTGGATCTCGTCCCTTTCTACGAGTTACGCGAGGTATTAAGTAAATTAGTTTACTTTCTGCAAAATTTTAAATGTATGATTATGTCTCCACAACATAAGGTTGCATGCTAGATACGTGGTTAAAATAATTTGAGAAATTATTTATGCTAAAGCTTCCGCTGCACGTAATTAAATTACGAACTCGTATCCATGTCAACATGCACCCGGTCCCAACAGTGGTATCAGAGCCGGTTAGTGTTCGACATAATCATATAATTATTTTGCGGAAAACTTTGTCATGATCTCAATTTTGGAAAATTTTCCAATTATGGAAACTTTCCAATTATGATAAATTTTAGATTTAGGAATTTCAAAGTTTGGAAATCCTCATGAAATTTCGCAAACTTTTGAAATATCTTAGTTTCTGAAATTTTATGATAATTGTGAAAATTTCCCATTTTTGGAAACTTTTCAATTTTGGAAATTTCCTATTTTGGAAATATGTAAGTTTTCTTTGTACCAGAAACTTACAATTATTCTGGAAACCTATTATGAAATCTCGCAATTTTGGGCACTTTCTTTCAAAGAAAGTCTTGACAAATTTATGGATCATTAATTGACAATTAAATTCGAATTGGTTTTAAATTATCAACAAAATTCTTTATTTTGGATTGAGTCTCGGGGAGCTGTCCAATTTAAAGTTAGTTGTTGTAATTTAATTTCCAAATTTTGAATAAAATTGTCATGTTTAATTTGGTTACGCCTCGGGGAGCGGACCAAATTAGATTTACAATAAATTCCTTTTTTTTGGGTATCTGAGCCTCGGGGAGCCACCCAAAGAAAATAATTTGTTGAAATTAATAAATCCATAAATAAAATATGTAATCAAATCTTAGAAATTTTGAGGTGATTCTCAAACGATAATTTCCTTATTTGATTTAAGAGGTGATGCTCTTACATATTGTTGTCTCCAAAATTAATTAGGAAAATGGTTTCCTATAGAGTTTTCTTAAATAAGATTTTCATGAAAATAATATGTGGTTGAATTAAGGGAATCTGTCTCTTAATTTAATAAGATTTGATTTAGAGAAATCAAAGTCTTAAACATATTATTTCTGAAATTGATTATCACAATTTAGGAAATTGTTTCCCAAAACAATTCCTTAAATAAAGTATGAAATTAGAATTAGGAAATCCGGTTCCTAATTCAATTAATGAGACTTGATAAATTAAGTCACATACATACTTTATTAAGGAAATCGTTAGTACATGACATAATTATATGTCATGAATGTGCTTAGAAAGAAAAGGATGAGACCCAAAACCCCTTACAAAATATTAAGGCCAACACCTTCCATTAATATGGTCAGAACCGGAGTTTTGTTTCTCATTTGGGTTGATGGACACATCCATGCCCGGCCTTGAACCTCAACATGTTCAAACCATGAAATTAGTTTATGATTAATATAGTTGGAGTCAGAGGTCAATCCTTAGTTTTGGTTGTTGGACACATCCAAGCCTGACTAAACAGTTGAATGAGCTCCAACCATATTAAAACTATTTCTTGATTAATGGGTCAGCCTTAAGCTTGGAGCATCGATTTGTTGTGCCACAGCCAAGGTCGATGTAAAGAGAGGTGCAGTTGGGTGCTATGTATATTGTTGCATACTTGTTAATAAGTTAACAACCCAATGATTTATGCAAACATTCAATTAGTTGATAACATAAAGTGATAGTTACATATATGTGATATGTAATCGGTATAATTACCTACCTTCATAGCTAAGAATAACTTGACGGCCACAGCCATGGTTGTTCTTATCTATGGTTGGATATCAACCTATTTGGAGATGTTCCTACGATCTCCCGAATTGATGAAAAGGGTTATTCAATTCAAAAAATAAATAGGATTTAATTAATGTATGTTGATGCATTCTTTATCATTCTTCTCACATAAGCTCAATTTGTATTTCTAGGATAATCACTTGATCATGTCTTCTCTGAATTTGCGTTCTATTTTGGACACCAATAAGCTGACTGGGCCAAACTTCATGGACTGACTTCGAAACCTGAGGATAGTCCTCAAGGCAGAAAAGCTTGCTTATGTCCTTGAAGATCAACTTCCCAACCGTCCTCCCGAAAATGCAACTCCAGACCAGTTAGTGGCCTATCAGAAACATGTGACCGATTCTGAACTTGCGAGTTGCATCATGCTAGCCGCTATGGTACCTGAGCTACAAAAGCAGCATGAGCATATGGATGCTTATACCATCATCTTCCATCTTCATGAGCTATTTGACGAGCAGGCGAGATCCGAAAGGTTCGAGGTCTCCAGACCCCTCTTCACCTCTAAGATGCAGGAAGGCACTTCTGTCTCACAGTTTGTGTTGAAGATGTTGGGGTACATTGAGCGACTAAGCACACTCGATTTTGCAATAGATCATGAATTAAGTATTGACTTAATTCTGCATTGTTTGCCTAAAAGTTATTCACAATTTGTGATGAACTATCGGATGAACAAGCTGGAGACTACCATTCCTGAGTTGCTCAACCTGCTGAAGACTATAGAGCCTTTTGTGAAGCAGGATCAAAAGACGGTACTGTTAGTTGTTCCTCAAAGAAAGGTTCTAAGAGGAAGGCCAAAGAACAGAATAAGGGAAAGAAGAAAAAGGCCAAAAAGACTGAAAAGACACCAAAAGGCACTTGCCATCACTGTGGCAAGGAGGGTCACTGGCGAAGAAACTGCAAGGTTTATCTTGAGTCCTTGAAGAAGAAGGCATCCGATGCCCCATCCTCTTCAGGTATCTTTGTTATTGAATGTCACTCTATTTCCTCAACCACCTGGGTACTTGATACTGGGTGTAGCTCACATATATGTAATGACATACAGGGGCTAAGGAATAGAAGAAGACTCGTCAAGGGAGAAGCGAATTTGCGAGTTGGAAATTGAGCAAAGATTGCTGCTGTTGCCATCGGAACATATTTGCTAAAGCTCCCTACTGGACGTGTCTTAGAATTGGATAATTGTTATTTTGTTCCTTCATTAATAAAGAACATTGTATCTATTTCATGTTTGAATGAAAAGGGTTATCATTTAACTTTTAGTAACAATTGTTGTTACATAACTTTAAATGGTGTTCTTTATGGGATCAGAACTTTGTGCAATGGTATCTACACGTTAGATTTATCTGGTGACGTTTTCAATATCGAAGTTAGCAACAAACGTGCTCGAATAGATAATCAAATAGACTCCTATACGTGGCATTGTCGTCTTGGCCATGTAAGTAAGAAACGCATGACCAAATTACACCGATGTGGAATTTTGGAATCATTTGAACCCGGTTCATTTGATACATGCGAATCATGCTTGAAAGGCAAGATGACCAAATTACCCTTTTCTGGAAAAGGTAATCCAGTGAGAGAATTGCTTGGTCTAATATATACTGATGTATGTGGACCAATGTCAACTCTTGCACAAGGAGGCTATAACTACTTCATTACCTTTATCGATGATCACTCATGATTCGGGTATGTGTTCTTGATGAAACACAAATCTGAAGCTTTTGAGAAATTCAAAGAGTTCAGAAATGAAGTAGAGAAATAGCTTGGCAAAAGTATTAAGATACTTCGATCCGATCGGGGTGGTGAATACTTAAGTCAAGAGTTTCAAGATTATCTTAGGGACAATGGGATATTGTCTCAATGGACTCCGCCATATACACCACAGCATAATGGTGTATCTGAGAAGCGTAACCGAACCTTGATGGACATGGTTAGATCTATGATGAATCATGCAACTCTTCCAAAATCCTTTTGGGGCTATGCGCTTAAGACAACTGTTTACTTGCTAAATAGAGTCCCGACCAAGATAGTCTCTACTACTCCATATGAGATGTGGAATAGTAAGAAACCTCACTTAACTCACCTTAAGATATGGGGTTGTCCTGCTTATGTGAAGCAGACTGTATCAGAAAAATTGGATGCTAAGTCTGATAAATGTCTATTTAATGGATACCCTAAGGAAACGAAGGGTTACCAATTCTATCATCCCTTGGAACAAAAGGTGTTTGTTTCAAGGCATGCTGTATTTCTGGAAAAAGAATTTCTTTTACAAGAAAACAGTGGGAGTGGCATTGAACTTGATGAAGTTCAAGAAACTCCAATAGACATTACAGAGACACCTAGTCTAGACCCACAACCAATAACTCATAATGATGAGCTATCAGTTGAACCTAAAACAACACCACCTCTTCGTAGGTCTGATAGGACACGCAATATTCCAGAGAGATACGGATTTCTCATAAGTGAATCGAACGACGTGTTACTCATAAGCGATGACGAACCTATCAGTTATGAAGATGTTCTGAAAAGTTCAGAAAGGGACAAATGGCTTGAAGCCATGAAGTCGGAAATGGATTCCATGTACGAAAATCAAGTATGGGACTTGGTTAACCCACCTGAAGGGATTAAGCCCATAGGGTGCAAGTGGGTTTTCAAGAAGAAAACCGACATGGAAGGTAATGTTGTTACCTTTAAGGCTAGATTAGTGGCAAAAGGATATCGTCAGAAACAAGGAATTGATTATGACGAAACCTATTCGCCAGTAGCTATGCTTAAATCCATTCGGATGCTCCTGGCCATAGCAGCTCATTATGATTATGAGATATGGCAAATGGATGTGAAAACAGCTTTCCTTAATGGAAACCTGCTTGAGGATGTATACATGATACAACCTGAAGGTTTCACATCGGTTGATAAAACCAAAATATGCAAGCTTCGACGATCCATATATGGACTGAAGCAAGCATCCAGGAGCTGGAACATCCGTTTTGATGAGACAATCAAAGAGTTTGATTTCTCACAAAATCC
>JAGFNQ010001156.1:79727-110034 GCA_024364735.1 Boesenbergia rotunda | reverse complement strand
TATGTAATCGGTATAATTACCTACCTTCATAGCTAAGAATAACTTGACGGCCACAGCCATGGTTGTTCTTATCTATGGTTGGATATCAACCTATTTGGAGATGTTCCTACGATCTCCCGAATTGATGAAAAGGGTTATTCAATTCGAAAAATAAATAGGATTTAATTAATGTATGTTGATGCATTCTTTATCATTCTTCTCACATAAGCTCAATTTGTATTTCTAGGATAATCACTTGATCATGTCTTCTCTGAATTTGCGTTCTATTTTGGACACCAATAAGCTGACTGGGCCAAACTTCATGGACTGACTTCGAAACCTGAGGATAGTCCTCAAGGCAGAAAAGCTTGCTTATGTCCTTGAAGATCAACTTCCCAACCGTCCTCCCGAAAATGCAACTCCAGACCAGTTAGTGGCCTATCAGAAACATGTGACCGATTCTGAACTTGCGAGTTGCATCATGCTAGCCGCTATGGTACCTGAGCTACAAAAGCAGCATGAGCATATGAATGCTTATACCATCATCTTCCATCTTCATGAGCTGTTTGACAAGCAGGCGAGATCCGAAAGGTTCGAGGTCTCCAGACTCCTCTTCACCTCTAAGATGCAGGAAGGCACTTCTGTCTCACAGTTTGTGTTGAAGATGTTGGGGTACATTGAGCGACTAAGCACACTCGGTTTTGCAATAGATCATGAATTAAGTATTGACTTAATTTTGCATTGTTTGCCCAAAAGTTATTCACAATTTGTGATGAACTATCGGATGAACAAGCTGGAGACTACCATTCCTGAGTTGCTCAACCTGCTGAAGACTATAGAGCTTTCTGTGAAGCAGGATCAAAAGACGGTACTGTTAGTTAGTTCCTCAAAGAAAGGTTCTAAGAGGAAGGCCAAAGAACAGAATAAGGGAAAGAAGAAAAAGGCCAAAAAGACTGAAAAGACACCAAAAGGCACTTGCCATCACTGTGGCAAGGAGGGTCACTGGCGAAGAAACTGCAAGGTTTATCTTGAGTCCTTGAAGAAGAAGGCATCCGATGCCCCATCCTCTTCAGGTATCTTCGTTATTGAATGTCACTCTATTTCCTCAACCACCTGGGTACTTGATACTGGGTGTAGCTCACATATATGTAATGACATACAGGGGCTAAGGAATAGAAGAAGACTCGTCAAGGGAGAAGCGAATTTGCGAGTTGGAAATGGAGCAAAGATTGCTGCTGTTGCCATCGGAACATATTTGCTAAAGCTCTCTACTGGACGTGTCTTAGAATTGGATAATTGTTATTTTGTTCCTTCATTAATAAAGAACATTGTATCTATTTCATGTTTGAATGAAAAGGGTTATCATTTAACTTTTAGTAACAATTGTTGTTACATAACTTTAAATGGTGTTCTTTATGGGACCAGAACTTTGTGCAATGGTATCTACACGTTAGATTTATCTGGTGACGTTTTCAATATCGAAGTTAGCAACAAACGTGCTCGAATAGATAATCAAATAGACTCCTATACGTGGCATTGTCGTCTTGGCCATGTAAGTAAGAAACGCATGACCAAATTACACCGATGTGGAATTTTGGAATCATTTGAACCCGGTTCATTTGATACATGCGAATCATGCTTGAAAGGCAAGATGACCAAATTACCCTTTTCTGGAAAAGGTAATCCAGTGAGAGAATTGCTTGGTCTAATATATACTGATGTATGTGGACCAATGTCAACTCTTGCACAAGAAGGCTATAACTACTTCATTACCTTTATCGATGATCACTCACGATTCGGGTATGTGTTCTTGATGAAACACAAATCTGAAGCTTTTGAGAAATTCAAAGAGTTCAGAAATGAAGTAGAGAAACAGCTTGGCAAAAGTATTAAGATACTTCGATCCGATCGGGGTGGTGAATACTTAAGTCAAGAGTTTCAAGATTATCTTAGGGACAATGGGATATTGTCTCAATGGACTCCGCCATATACACCACAGCATAATGGTGTATCTGAGAGGCGTAACCGAACCTTGATGGACATGGTTAGATCTATGATGAATCATGCAACTCTTTCAAAATCCTTTTGGGGCTATGCGCTTAGGACAGCTGTTTACTTGCTAAACAGAGTCCCGACCAAGATAGTCTCTACTACTCCATATGAGATGTGGAATAGTAAGAAACCTCACCTAACTCACCTTAAGATATGGGGTTGTCCTGCTTATGTGAAGCAGACTGTATCAGACAAATTGGATGCTAAGTCTGATAAATGTCTATCTAA
This sequence comes from Boesenbergia rotunda, assembly GCA_024364735.1. Classification (NCBI taxonomy): domain Eukaryota; kingdom Viridiplantae; phylum Streptophyta; class Magnoliopsida; order Zingiberales; family Zingiberaceae; genus Boesenbergia; species Boesenbergia rotunda. The sequence continues at coordinate 107,775 of JAGFNQ010001156.1, read as the reverse complement.
TGGATACCCTAAGGAAACGAAGGGTTACCAATTCTATCATCCCTTGGAACAAAAGGTGTTTGTTTCAAGGCATGCTGTATTTCTAGAAAAAGAATTTCATTTACAAGAAAACAGTGGGAGTGGCATTGAACTTGATGAAGTTCAAGAAACTCCAATAGACATTACAGAGACACCTAGTCTAGACCCACAACCAATAACTCATAATGATGAGCTATCAGTTGAACCTAAAACAACACCACCTCTTCGTAGGTCTGATAGGACACGCAAAATTCCAGAGAGATACGGATTTCTCATAAGTGAATCGAACAACGTGTTACTCATAAGCGATGACGAACCTATCAGTTATGAAGATGTTCTGAAAAGTTCAGAAAGGGACAAATGACTTGAAGCCATGAAGTCGGAAATGGATTCCATGTACGAAAATCAAGTATGGGACTTGGTTAACCCACCTGAAGGGATTAAGCCCATAGGGTGCAAGTGGGTTTTCAAGAAGAAAATCGACATGGAAGGTAATGTTGTTACCTTTAAGGCTAGATTAGTGGCAAAAGGATATCGTCAGAAACAAGGAATTGATTATGACGAAACCTATTCGCCAGTAGCTATGCTTAAATCCATTCGGATGCTCCTGGCCATAGCAGCTCATTATGATTATGAGATATGGCAAATGGATGTGAAAACAGCTTTCCTTAATGGAAACCTGCTTGAGGATGTATACATGATACAACCTGAAGGTTTCACATCGGTTGATAAAACCAAAATATGCAAGCTTCGACGATCCATATATGGACTGAAGCAAGCATCCAGGAGCTGGAACATCCGTTTTGATGAGACAATCAAAGAGTTTGATTTCTCACAAAATCCTGACGAACCTTGTGTGTACAAGAAGGTTAGTGGGAGTGCAGTCGTATTCCTAGTACTATATGTCGATGACATATTGCTTATAGGAAATGATATATCAGTCTTACAGTCGGTTAAAATTTGGTTGTCCAAAATTTTCTCCATGAAAAACCTGGGAGAAGCAACCTATATCCTTGGGATTAGAATCTATAGAGATAGATCAAAACGGTTGCTTGGTCTTTCGCAGTCTACACATATAGACCGAGTGCTAAAAAGGTTTAGCATGTCGGAATCCAAGAAAGGTTACCTTCCCATCAGGCATGGGATCAACCTTTCAAAGTCTATGTGTCCGCGCACAGAAGACGAGAGGATTTGCATGAATAAGATTCCTTATGCATCCGCGATAGGATCTATCATGTATGCTATGTTATGTACTAGGCCCGATGTATCGTATGCTCTGAGCGTCACGAGCAGATACCAGTCTGATCCAGGAATGGATCATTGGGCGGCTGTCAAGATAATCCTTAAGTACTTAAGAAGAACTAAGGATGTGTTCCTAATATATGGAGAAGGAGATATGGTAATACGTGGGTATACAGATGCCAGTTTCCAGACAGATAAGGATGACTCCAAATCTCAGTCTGGATACATATTTACTTTGAATGGAGGCGCAATAAGTTGGAAGAGTTCCAAGCAAGACACTGTAGCGCATTCTACAACGGAAGCGAAATATATTGCGGCTTCGGAAGCAGCAAAAGAAGCAGTCTGGATCAAGAAGTTTGTCTCGGAACTTGGTGTGGTTCCAACCATTGATGAAGCAATACCAGTTTACTGCGACAACAATGGAGCTATTGCATAAGCAAAGGAACCAAGGTCTCATCAGCGATCCAAACACGTGCTTCGCCACTATCATCTGATCAGAGAGATTATAAGTAGGAATGATATACAAATTGAGAAAATTCCCACTGAAAGGAATTTAGCGGATCCTTTAACTAAGGCCGTGCCTCAAAGCAAGTTTGAGGGTCATGTTAGAGCCTGTGGTATTGGATACCGTAGCGATTGGCATTAGGCCAAGTGGGAGTTTGTTAGTAATATGAGAGAAGTATCCTAAGGCAATCGCCTTATGATTGTAATCATTTACTTTAATAAATGAATATTCACTATTTGAGTATACATGTTCGTGTATTTGATTGAGATCTTAAACTCATTTACTGAATGTCCGCAATATAATTCACAGCATGAGAGAATTTGTGATGAATTCACAACTAGTGATTATCTCTACATGTGCAATTGTGAAGTATTGAAATTGTCCCTAGTCGATGAATTGATAAATACGGACACTATCAATTCTGTGGAGACTAGCATGGGTTATTCTCTAATCAGCTGATTCTCACTGGCTGGTGACATTGGGATGTCTGGAGATAAACATGAATGCTAGTTAAGGGAACTAGTTCATTGGAGTGACTAGCTGTAAAACTTCATATGGTAATCTACATATAGATATGTCAATGAAGTTCTTACTGCAGCTTAAGTACAATGTTCCTTTGACTTGCGGTGTTCAAGTCATCTTGGTCATGAAGACTTATACTTTGACATCTTAAGCAAGCATCTCCAAGGAGGTGTGGACCCAGGATGATTGGGTATAAGCCGAAGTGCCCAAAAATGTTTGAACATCCTACAAAGGATTCACCACTCTTTGCGAGGATATGTATACCCAAGGCCTATCGTCAGATTGTTACTCGAAGCCTCTGGTCAGAGCATCACATGTTCCAAGTATGAATCTCTCAGAAACATGAGAGTAATTAGAATCCGTTGGACGAGAAAGACATTACTTGGGCTAGGTGTGACGTAGTCAGCCTAGTGGGGACTGACACACATAGACCGTGTCCTGAACCAAGTGGGTATAAGATGGTGAAGGGAATGAGACACGATTCATTAGAGCTGCTGAAGGGTTTCAGAATTATTTCTGAGGTCAACCGTTGATCTTTCGATTAATTGGGGATCATGATGTACTACTAGGTGCCACTCATGATCGTTCTATAATTGGTTAATTATAGACGACCAACATAAATCGAAAGCTTATTTAGTCACACGCACTACGAGTAATCCGAGGGATTTAAAACGAGTTGAAAATTGGATTTTCCGATCAAGAGAGATAAGTCGAATCTGAATTTTTCAGAGACGCATCGGAAGCATAAAATGACTAAGTCTTTTGAAGACTTATTGAACGAATTAAATGAATTTAATTCGTGAGATCGCGGCTTGGGTTTGGCCGGCCAAAGAGGGTCCCCACCCTCTTTGTTTGGCCGGCCACAATAAGATGGAAGAACCAAATTGTTTGGTTCAAATTTATAAAATAAACCGCGCGTGGTTTGTCTTATAAAATTATGGATAAAGAAATTTGTATAAAGAAATTTATATAAAGAAATTTATATAAAGAGATTTATTTATCATGGAAATTAAAATAAACCTTGGAATGGTTTATTTTATTTTATAAAATCAATAATGGATTGTTTTACCATGATAAAGAAATTTATATAAAGAAATTTCTTTCCATAATAAAAGGGGAGACATGGTTGTTTTTATTATAAATTAAGTTATAATAAAAACTTGGCATAACGGAATAATTCATAGAAAAATTTATAAGATAAATTTCTTATGAAAAATTTATTCCGTTAAGAGGAGACTTGGCGATTAAGAGACTATTATATAAAGGTACCAAGGCAAGGCTTGGAAATTAATCCAAGGCTTGGAAATGTATGATCATGTCTCCACAACATACAGTTGCATGCTAGATACGTGGTTAATAAAATTTGAGAAATTATTTATGCTAAACCTTCCGCTGCACGTAATTAAATTACGAACCCGTATCCATGTCAACATGCACCCGGTCCCAACACTTCCCTCAGCCAAGCTCTAGTCTCAGCTCCAGTCTGCAGCTCGGCCGTTGCAACCTGAGATGGAAAAACCGACAAACCTGCTCCAAGGAAAGGTCTCCATTGACTCTCCTTGAGTGTTTGAATCCTCCCCTGTCACCTGCAGCTTAATCAGACTGTTAGAACAGCATATCACTCAGTAAATCAAAAATCAGATGTTAAGCGCAGAGAGTCAGACGCGATCAGAGCGTCTGACAATGCAATTTGAATTAAAGTGATCGGTCACCGGACCGATCCAGGACTTGTGGGTCGGTCACCAGATCGATCCATCGCTTTGCTGGGACTCCCAGCTCTCTCGGCAACACAAGCCTAATCGGTCACCAGATCGATCAGAGTGAAGCCTGATCGGTCTCCAGACCGATCAGAGTGAAGCCTGATCGGTCACCCAGACTAATCAGGTCTAATGAACAGTGATCTCGGAAATCAAATCCTAAGTCCCTGATCGGTCACCGGACCGTTCAGTAGCTGATCCGTGGGGGAACTCACTCACTGTTCGCTCCCTGATCGGTCACCAGACTGATCAGGAGCAAGGCAGTGAGGAAGTTGCCTGCTCCCTGATCGGTCACCGGACTGATCAGGAGCCAAGCAACAAGGCAGCAGCCTGCGCCCTGATCGATCACCGGACCGATCAGGAGCCACAAAGTAAGTTCCCAACCTCACCGTGCGCTCCCTGATCGGTCACCAGACCGATCAGTCCTACCAGACCGATCCACGAAGGAGCAGCGTGCCAATATCTCTGATCAGTCACCAGACCGATCCAGGGACTCAAACCTAGCCCTCCAAGCTAGGGTTTCATCCACCATAGCCCTCCAAGCTAAGGATTTTTCCATCTAACTCTCCAAGTTGGGAATTTGCACGTAACCCTCCAAGTTAGGACTTTTTACCTAGCCCTCCAAGCTAGGACTTTTCACCTAGCCCTCCAAGCTAGGACTTTTCACCCAACCCTTCCGAGTTAGAACTTCATCCGACCTAGCCCTCCAAGCTAGGCACCTGACCCTCCAAGCCAGGACTTTTCACCTAATTCTCCAAGTTGGGAATTTTCACCTAACCCTCCAAGTTAGGACTTTTCACCTAGCCCTCCAAGCTAGGACTTTTCACCCAACCCTTCCGAATTAGGACTTTTCCAACACCTAGCCCTCCAAGCTAGGATTTTCCATACTTAACCCTCCAGGTTAGGATTTTCCAACACCTAGCCCTCCAGGCTAGGATTTTCCATACCATGCCTAATCCTTGATGAGGACTTAATCATAATCATCATAATTATCAACCTAAACTAAAATCGGTGTCAACACCAAAATAACAATCAGGGCCAGACTGCATCAACAATCTCCCCCTTTTTGTTGTTTGACAACCCGATTTTAAGTTTAGGGATTCTCAATCAAATTTTCTCAAACTCAGAATCATAGGGGAATCAGAATCCTCCCCTACAATATAATCATTCTAAACTTAACCAACCACACTCTCTCCCTTTGTCAAACACCGAAAAGGGTCTAAAAGGGCTGTTAAGTTTAACCATACTCCCCCTCAACCCTAGGGGTATCCCAAATCAATAAAGATGTGATTGATTTTTGATAACCATATGAACACATGTGAAAAAGATAGAGCAAGATATAGCAATCACATGCATCATACTAACATGAAATAACCACACACTGTTGGGACCGGGTGCATGTTGACATGGATACGAGTTCGTAATTAAAAAAAATAATTACGTGCAGCGGAAGAATTAGCATAAATAATTTCTCAAATTATTTTAACCACGTATCTAGCATGCAACCTTATGATGTGTGGACATGATCATAAATTAAAATTTTGCAGAAAAAGTAAACTAATTTACTTTGTACCTCGCGTAACTCGAAGAAAGGGACGAGATCCAACCGTAGCGTCCCTTGGAAGCTTCGCCTCTATTCGCGTCCACGCCGAGTTCTCTTCGGGATGACTTCGCAAAGCCACGAGTTTTGTGCCAACAAGAACTACTAGATTCTCCAAAGGCACAACTAGAATATCAAGAGAGAAAGATGGAAGACTAACCACCAAGTAACGGAATCAAGATCCGGGAGAGGAAGGAGTTGTGATCCGCTTCTTCTTCTTCTTTGTCACCTTCTTGGTGGAGGAGGCCCTAGAGAGAGAAAGGGGCACCGGCCCTAGAGAGAGAAAGGGGCGCCGGCCCTAGAGAGAGAAAGGGGCGCCGACCCTAGAGAGAGAGAGGGAGAGAATAAGGGAGAGAGAGAGAGCTTCTTAATCTCTTGATTAATTTATTAAGGAAATCAAGCCTAGCCTTGGTTCCTTTATATAGTAGCCTCTCCCTTGCCAAGTCTCCCCTTTAACGGAATTTTTCATAAGAAATTTATCCTATAAATTTTCTTTATGAATTATTCCGTTTAAACCAAGTTTTATTATAACTAATTTTATAATAAAACAAATACATCTCTCCTTTTATTATGGAATAAATTTTACAAGAAATTTATAAATTTTCTTATTATGGAAAAATCAATTCATAATTGATTTTATAAAATTAAAATAAACCATTCCATGGCTCATTTTAATTTCCATAAAAAGAATAAATTTCTATAAATTTCTTTATATAAATTTCTTTATACAAATTTATTTATCCATAATTTATAAAACAAATCGCACTTGATTTATTTTATAAAATAAACTAAATAAATTGGTTCTCTCTTTTATTGTGGCCGGCCAAACCAAAGAGGGTGGGCACCCTCTTTGGCCGGCCTCTTCAAGCCCAATCCATCGCGAATTAAACTCATTTAATTTGCCCGATAAGCCTTCAAAAGACTTAGCCATTTTAAGCTTCCATTGCGCCTCTGATTAATTCAGATTCAACTTATTTCTCTTGATTGGAAAATTCAATTTTTAACTCGTTTTAAATCCCTCGGATTACTCGTAGTGCATGTGACTAAATAGGCTTTCGATTTATGTTGGCCGTCTATAATCAACTAATTATAGAACGATCATGAGTGGCACCTAGTAGTACATCATGACCCCCAATTAATCGAAAGATCAACGGTTGACCTCAGAAATATTTCTGAAACCCTTCAGCAGCTCTAATGAATTGTGCCCCATTCCCTTCACCATCTTATACCCACTTGGTTCAGGACATGGTCTGTGTGTGTCAGTCCCCACTAGGCTGACTACGTCACACCTAGCCCAAGTAGTGTCTTTCTCGTCCTTTGGATTTCTAATTACTCACATGTGTCTAAGAGATTCATACTCTGAACATGTCATGCTCTGGCCAGAGGCTTCGAGTAACAATCCGACGATAGGCCTCGGGTATACATCTCCTCGCAAGGAGTGGTGAATCCTTTGTAGGCTGTTCAAACATCTTCGGGCACTTCGGCTTATACCCAACCATCCTGGGTCCACACCTCCATGGAGATGCTTGCTTAAGATGTCAATGTATAAGTCTCCATGACCAAGATGACTTGAACACCGCAAGTCAAAGGAAAATCGCACTTAAGCTACAGTAAGAACTTCACTGACATGTCTATATGTAGACTACCATATGAAGTCTTACAGCCAGTCATTCCAATGAACTAGTTCCCTTAACTAGCATCCATGTTTATCTCCGGACATCCCAATGTCACCAGCCAGTGAGAATCAGCTGATTAGAGAATAACCCATGCTAGTCTCAACAGAATTGATAGTGTTTGTATTTATCAATTCATCGACTAGGGACAATTTCAATACTTCACAATTGCACATGTAGAGATAATCACTAGTTGTGAATTCATCACAAATTCTCTCATGCTGTGAATTGTATTGCGGACATTCAGTAAATGAGTTCAAGATCTCAATCAAATACATGAACATGTATACTCAAATAGTGAATATTCATTTATTAAAGTAAATGATTACAATCATAAGGCGATTGCCTTAGGACACTTCTCTCATTTTACTAACACACACAAGGCATGACATTTTAAGCATGGCATTTTAAGCATGACATTTTAAGCATGTCATTTTTGAAATAATCATGTGCATTAAGTAGACATGACATTTTAAGCATGATCATAGCGATACAGAATGAGGCATATAGGCAGATAGTAATCATGTGAACACATATAAGCCAACATCATACAAGCCACTAATGATCATAAGATGGTAAGAAATACATCAAAAACAAGCAGAGTGGCTATACAAAAAATATCCAGACAGATAGTAGATGCAACTCAATATCATGCCATAACAAGCAAAAGTCAGGACGGACACAACCGTCAAATGGTCATAAATCATCAAACAAAAGCAGAGAGCAGTCAAGCGTCAGCTGGATCATCGTCTGAATCATCAATGTATATGATATCCCCTGGTGAAGGGCCACTGGGGGACGCACCATCAGGAAATATATGATGATACCACTCTTCATACCATCTGTCCTGCAGTGAGCTCATCTCAGAGACATCAGATGCTAGAGCATCGAGACGACGATCAAAAGACTGAAACTCTGAGCGAACCTCCTGTCGCTAGAGCTCGGAAATGTGTAACTCGTGTTGCAGCATCCGCTCTAGCTCCGCAACCTGCCACAGGAGGTCAGGAGCCCACTCATCGTAATCTTCAGCATCAGCTGACGGCTCCGGATCATGTGCTGCTCCTGGTAACTCCCCCTCACGTCTGCGATTCTTCCACCTCAGCCCCTGCGGTCAGACAACAATGCCGGACTGAGCGAGCATGCGACGATCCAGACGGCAGTCCTGCCGAACCATGGGCACAATGCGGTCCTGAGAAACGTCGATACCGACTGACTGCAGCCAAGCCATAATGAGATGACCAAAGGGCATGTAGACTGTCTGGCTATACATCAGACCATGGACGATGATGGAGAAGTAGACGGAGGTCACTGGATCAAAGTCTAACTGCTGATGCATCCTGTAGAGCATCAAGCAGTGGAATGGATGAATCTCATCTAGGTGTTTTGAAGTAGTCAGAAGGAGACAATTTGTGATAATTTTAAACAAAACATAATCAGTGGGGGAAAGCTGGAGAGCAGGAAATGTGGGAAAACCACGGGTGCGCTCACCGGAACCCCTCGGCCTGGGATGGCTCAGAAAATACTCATAGATAGAGTCAAGAGTGACTCCAGCAAAGGGAACTGGAAGAGGATCAGGAAGATAGGGGTAGAGTGAGAAGTCGTTATCGGAACGACAGCAACCAAGAAATGCAGTGAAGGCTGATAGAGTAAAATCAAGATCGACACCGGCAACATGGGTCCTCCACCCCGTGCCCTCTCCACTGACCATGTTATTATAGAATTCAGAAACCAAATCAACATTGATTGGTCTCTCTAAGAAAAGGATGGGTTGAAGCTCATAGTACTCAATGATTTGTCTTACCGTAGGACAATGGTCGTAAATATAAGTTTGATCCACCGATCGACACGGCATAAGCTTGAAAATGTGCCATTGAAAGTTTAGAGCATAGTGAATGTTTTGGAATCTGGTATGAGGAGGTGGTGGAGGTCTTGAGGGAGGTGTAGATGATGAAGGGCCTTTGCCCTTAGAGTTTCCCTCCATTGGTTCTTTACCCTTTGATGATTTTCTAAAGAATTGAATTGATCATGGCACAAGATTAAAGGAACACACAAACCACACACGAATTGGTCATGGTATAAGATAATCAAGTGAGCAAGGTCGAGTTGATCATAAGAGGATAGATTTAATCAAAGGATTATGGCAACAAATTTGATCACAGAGACATAATCACGAGGTAAGACATTTGATCAAGGGTAAGATATGGAAAGGAGAGGTCAAGGCCAACACAAGAAGATCACGGCATAAAACAAACACCAAAACATGATTAGCTTCATACATATAATCCATGAATAGATTTATAAAGGAAACTAACCAAAGAGAACTTACTTAGTTGTCATGGGAGTAGTTCTTGAAGGTTGGAAGAAAAGGGCTTGCGCAAGGGAAGGCTCTCAGCGCAAGAGATGAACGCAGACACCCTTCAGCGAGACAAACTTGTCGAAAACAAGGAGGAGCTCTCAGCGCAAGCGATCACGCACAGGAAGAAGGAAGGCTCAGAGAAACTCACGCGTAGGAGGAAGGGGGGGATCGCACGCGCAGGAGAAAGCTTCGGTGGTGAAGGGTTTTTGGTCGGCTAGGGTTCAGGAGTAGAGAGAAATCGTGATTAGAATGGTTGGTGGATCAGTCCACCAACCGCACTTTAATGCAGCTGAACGGATCACCGTTCGATTTGGGAAGCCCAGACCGATCAGGCTTTGGCCTGATCGAACTGGCCTGGTCCTGATCGGTTGGGTGACCGATCAGGCAGGATCCTGATCGATCGGCTGATCGATCAGGATGCGATCAGTAGGGTCGGATGATGATCTGGAGGCCCCCTGATCGGTCTGTGGACCGATCCCAACAGGAAGCTAGATCGGTCCGGGGACCGATCCAGAGTAGCACAGAATGTTTAGGTCGAAATCTGTCTAAGTTTCTGCGACCCCTCTGATCGGTCTGTGGACCGGTCACTACCGAAAGAAGTCATATCGGTCCGGGGACCGATCAGCCCTATGCCTGATCGGTCCGGTGATCGATCAGGGTTCCTGATACTCCCGGATACGACCTAAAACTTGCAGTTTCAGATTTTCAGAATTTTCCCAACGAGATCTGATGATGTTTATCAAACTTGGACATGATCTCATGACTAAAATTGATCCCTAAACAAGGATCAAAGGTCCTTATAGGTTCAACAATCACTTTGCTCCACCCAAGTGAAGTCAAACTCAATCAACAATCATCCAAGCAAATTCAATCAAGTTTTGTACCAAATTCATGTTTCCAATCAAGTTTCCTTGATTGGAATGTCCAAGTATGATCATGGAGCCAAATACACATGTGTTATGCATTGATTTTCCCCATACTTGGTCACCAAAGTGATTTTTATCTCGTCAACTTAATTTCTCAAGGGATGCAATGACATTTTGAGAAATTGAGTTGATCCTAACATCTCACCCCATTTCTAGCAAACAAAAACGTTTTGGTAAACCTTATAGTTTATGTGAGATGTCCCCAAAGTTACCCAATTGTATCCCAACAATTAGAACTTATCATGAAGGGTTTTTGGATGCACTTTGAAATTTATGAAGTACGACACATTCCCAACTCCCTTCTTAAGAAACTAAACTCATTTCGGGGAGTGGTTTAGTGAAAGTGTCAGCTAGGTTTGACTTGGACTCTACATGTGAGAGTACAATATCTCCCCTAGCAACATGATCCCTAATGAAGTGGTGACGCACTTCAATATGTTTGGTCCTAGAGTGATGGACTGGATTCTTAGTTAAGTTAATTGTGCTAATGTTGTCACACAATACTTGCACACCTTTGTAACTTAATCCATAGTCCTCTAAAGTGTGAATCATCCACAACAATTGTGACACACTCTCTCCCATAGCAATATATTCTGCCTCGGTCGTGGAGAGAGCAACACAATGTTGCTTCCGACTTGACCAACTAACCAAGGATGATCCTAGGAATTGACAACCCCCACTTGTGCTTTTTCGATCCAACTTACATCCAGCGTAGTCGGAATCGGTATAGCCAATTAGATCAAATGATTCGGTACGGGGGTACCAAAGACCGACTCCTATTGTGCCTTTAGGATATCTCAAAATTCGCTTAACAGCGATTAAATGAGATTCCTTGGCACAAACTTGATACCTAGCACACATACCCACAGCGAAAAGAATATCAGGTCGACTAACTGTGAGGTATAGCAAACTACCTATCATGCTTCGATATTGAGTCAAATCAACGGGTTTACCACTCTCATCATTGTCTAATCTTGTGTTTGTAGCCATGGGAGTGGTTACCTCTTTTGAATCACTCATATTGAATTTTCGAAGCATTTCTTGTGTGTATTTTGATTGGTGCACATGGATCCCATCTCAGGTTTGTTTGATTTCAAGTCCAAGGAAGAAAGTCAACTCTCCCACTAGACTCATCTCAAATTCACTTTCCATGTGTCCAATGAACTCATTTAAATAACCCTTGTTATTTGAGTCACAAATTATGTCATCAACATAAACTTGGGCTACAAAAATATTATCACCATCTCTCCGTAGAAATAGTGTAGGGTCTATTTGGCCTCTAACGAAGCCCTTCTCAATTAGGAACGTCGACAACCGCTCATACCAAGCTCGGGGTGCTTGTTTAAGGCCATAAAGTGCCTTTTTGAGTTTAAACACGTGGTTTGGAAATTCGGAACTCTCAAACCCCGGTGGTTGTTCAACATAGACCTCTTCTCTTATTAGACCATTTAGAAAGGCCGATTTGACATCCATTTGATATAATTTGAAACCACGATGAGCTGCAAAAGCTAGCATCAATCGGATGGACTCTAATCGTGCCACAGGAGCATAAGTCTCATCATAATCAAGGCCTTCAACTTGACTATAGCCCTTGGCTACTAAGCGTGCCTTGTTTCTAATGATTTCTCCCTTGTTGTTCAATTTATTTTTGAAGACTCATTTGGTTCCAATGATAGTGGTCTTCTTAGGTCTAGGGACTAAGTCCCAAACTTGACTTCTCTCGAATTGACCTAGTTCATCTTGCATTGCAATGATCCAATCGGGATCACTTAATGCCTCATCAATTTTCCTAGGTTCAATTTCGAAAATTAAGGCAACCTCATTAGCCTCATTCCTAAAGAATGATCTAGTTCTAACCCCATGATGGATGTCTCCAACAATTTGGTCTTGGGGATGACTAGAGGCTAATCTAGTTTGCCTTGGTGTTGGTGGTGCTTCTTGAATGAATTCACTAGACACAAGCTCAACCTCAGGATCCGGCTGATCAATGGGTTGTCTAGGTTCACCGTCATCAGACTCATCACCATCAACAACATTTGGAGGTTCATTCAAACTTAGTCTCCTAAGTTCAAGTTGCACTCCTTCTACATTTTCTGATTGGTCATTTGATTTTGAAATTTCTTCAAAAACCACATCAGAAGACTCTTTAACTAATCTTGACTTCTTGTTGTAGACTCGGTAGGCTTTGCTAACTAGGGAGTACCCGACTAGTATCCCTTCATCAGCTTTTGCCGTAAACTTTCCAAGGTGATCCTTGGTGTTTAGGATGAACACCTTACAACCAAACACCCTAAGGTGTTTAACCGTAGGTGGCTTCCCAAACCAAAGTTCATGGGGAGTCTTACCCAAGAACCTATGAATGAGAACTCGGTTTTGCACATAGCAAGCTGTATTTACAGCTTCGGCCCATAAGTAAATCGGTAGTGAGTACTCATTAAGCATGCTTCGTGCAGCCTCTTGTAAGACACGGTTCTTCCTTTCTACAATACCATTTTGTTGTGGTGTTCTAGGAGTGGAGAACTCATGCCAATAACCTCTATCTTGACAGAATTCTAAAAACCGTTGGTTTTGAAATTCTCCTCCATGATCACTTCTAATTGTCTTAATGGTTGATGATTTTTCATTTTCAACTCTTCTACAAAAAGAAATGAAAACATCTAAGGTTTGATCCTTAAATTTCAGAAAATAAGTCCATGTATATCTAGTAAAATCATCAATGATAACAAAGCAATATCTACTTCCATTCAATGATATGATGGTACCACAATCAAATAGATCCATATGAAGTAAATCTAATGCATTAGAAGTACTTACAGCGCTTTTACCTTTATGTGCAGATTTTGTTTGCTTACCCATTTGACATGCATCACAAATCTTTTCTTTTTCATACTTGATGCTTGGTAAGCCACGAACTAATCCCTCGTTGGCCAACTTCCGGATGTTCTTCATGTTCACATGTGCAAGTCTCCGGTGCCAAAGGGTGGACTCTTCTTCTTTTGACATGAGACACTTAGCAAAAGTATTAGTAGCACTTTTAAAAGAAACTTGATAAATATTGTCTACTCTTGCTCCTACTAGTACCGTGTCCAAGGTGTCATGTTGTCTAACTAGACATTGACTTGGTTGAAAGTCAATTATGTAACCCGTGTCACACAATTGACTGACACTTAGGAGATTAAAAGTCATCCTCTTGACTAGAAGGACATTTGAAATTCTAAGACATTCGGATATTTGAATGTCTCCTATACCTATGACCTTGAGACTACCATTGTTACCAAATGACACATTACCTCTACTCTTCTTGTGAAGTGTGGTAAACAATGATCTATCCCCGGTCATGTGTTTGGAGCACCCACTATCAACGAACCAAGTTGATAGATGCTCCCCCTCAATCATAATCTACACAATTCGAAAAATAGAAGATTTAGGTACCCAAACCTTGGGACCTAAAGCATCAACTAAACAAGACTTAGGCACCCATGCCTTGACAACTTTCTTTTGAACCTTGGGTGTCCTAGATTGTCTCATATCAGTCCTAGACATAAGAGACACAAATGAAGGTTCCTTGGGTCGGTAACCAATACCGACCCTATTGTAAACTGCCCTTTGGGCATTCAAGATCATGTCTAGGGTCTTAGAGCTAGTTGAGAACTTCTCAAGAATATTCTTGAGCTTCTCAACTTCACTCTTTAATGAATTGTTATCTTCTTCTAGCAATTCATCATGCAAATCATCTATATCCTCAACCTTAGAGGATTTCAAATTTTCAACCTCAAGTTTCAATGACTTAATTTCATCTTCTAACATTTCAACATGCAAGTCATCTATATTATCATCCCTAGATGCTTTCAATTGATCAATTTCCAATTGCAATGATTTAACCTTACTTTTCGACTTCTTTAGCATATTGGTTAAACATGCAATAGCTTTATAACATTTCTCAAGTTCGGGAGAAGTTACCTCTTCATCATCCGAAGATGATGAAGCCGCATTTGAGGAGTTGGATGATTCATCACTGCTTTCCTCTCCAAGAGCCATAAGTGCCACATGCCTTGTGCTCTTCTCCTCCTTTTCTTCATCCGATGAGCTTGAGGGGGACTCATCCCAAGTGGCCTTCAAGGCCTTCTTCTTCTTCTTTGACTTTTCTTCTTTCCTTTTAGTTCTCTCCTCCTTCTTCTTCAACTTCGGGCATTCATTCTTGAAATGCCCTTTCCTACCACACTCATAGCAAGAAGCATTAGTCTTATCAAGTTTAGCTTCACTAGGGTTACCTTTACCCTTGAACCGTCAACCCCTTCTCATCATCCTTCTCACGAAATTCGCCATCTCGGAGGATGAGGAGCCGCTGCCATCTTCCTCGGAATCGGACTCGGATTCGGAAGAGGATGAAGATGAAGAGACTTCCTTCTCCTTCTTCTTCTTGTTGGATCGGTCCCCTGCAACTAAAGTAATCCCCTTCTCCTTGGGGCCTTTGTTAGCCATTTCATGCAATTCCATTTCACAAAACAAATCATCTAACTTAACAATGGATAAATCCTTGGATACTTTGTAGGCATCCACCATAGATGACCACAAAGCATTCCTTGGAAATGCTCGCGATTCTCGACCTTTTCATCAATCGAATGAAGCCCATTGAGGACTTCCTTGAACCGGCTATGTAGCTCACTTACCGATTCATTTTCCTTCATGGAAAGGTTTTGTAATTGGTTGAGAAACAAATCTCTCTTGGCGATCCTTGAATCTCGGGTGCCCTCGTGAAGTTCGATGAGCTTGTTCCACAAGTCCTTAGCACTTGTGAAAGGACCAACCTTAACGAGTTGGTCTTTGTTCATGCCGCATTGTAGAGTGACGACCGCCTTCGCGTCGTCTTCACTCTTCCGAGTTTGTTCAGCCGTCCACCGCCAAGACTCAAGTTCCTTGCCTTCATCATCCTTAGGAGGGGTGATGCCCTCCTTCACTGCGAACTAAGTATTGATGTCCATCTTCAAATAATACTCCATCTTTGATCTCCAATATTGAAAATCAGCGCCATCAAAGAAAGGAGGTCGAGTGGTTGAAAAGCCTTCTCTCAACGCCATGGAAGATAGCTCTCGGTTGTTAATCCACAAAAACAGAGCCCCAAGCTCTGATACCACTTGTTGGAAATCGGATGGCTAGTGAGGCGGGGGAGGGGGGTGAATATAGCCAATCTCTTGGACTTTAAACACTTATGAATTTCTGCAACTCAAAGATCAGTAGCACAGCGGAAAGAGTAGAAAACAGAGTGTGCAGAAAACTAAAACGAAAGCAAATCAACACAACTAGCATGATCACTAACAAGGAGGGTTTACAAGGTTCGGGGATAACTTGCCCCTACTCCTTGGCGTGCCCGTAAGGTGGGTGATCCCTTGATCGTCGGCAGATCAAGCCCCGGTGAACACCGGATAGAAAGCAACCTCCTTCTCGGTGGAGAAACCTCTCCATAGCGTTTCAATCAAAGATATAGGTTTAAGCACAATGAAATACAAGGAAAATCTTACTTAGCACTTAGCAAGGACAAGAACACAACAAGCTTCCTCCTGAGCTCCACCCAACGACGATCTCACGCAAGAACTCGAAGCCTCTTGTTCCTTCCTCCAAGTGCTCAGGTAGAGAACGGTTGCTTCTCAGATTTCAGTTGCTTGCACAAGATGGAACTTCAGAACACGCAAGCAAGTTGTGGAGAACTCAAAGGTGTAGCAAGAACTCAAACCACACAGCTGTTCACAAGAACTTCTGCTTCAACGAAGCCTTCTTCCGCCCTTTTGTTTCTCCACCAAGCATCAGGCGACACCATCCCTGCAGCCACCAGCTGCTCACCTGCCAACGCCAGCTACCACTGAGCTCTCCCTAGACTCCCTGAGCTTCCCTCAGCCAAGCTCCAGTCTCAGCTCCAGTCTGTAGCTCGGCCGTTGCAACCTGAGATGGAAAAACGGACAAACCTGCTCCAAGGAAAGGTCTCCATTGACTCTCCTTGAGTGTTTGAATCCTCCCCTGTCACCTGCAGCTTAATCAGACTGTTAGAACAACATATCACTCAGTAAATCAAAAATCAGATGTTAAGCGCAGAGAGTCAGACGCGATCAGAGCGTCTGACAATGCAATTTGAATTAAAGTGATCGGTCATCGGACCGATCCAGGACTTGTGGGTCGGTCACCAGACCGATCCATCGCTTTGCTGGGACTCCCAGCTCTCTCGGCAACACAAGCCTGATCAGTCACCGGACCGATCAGAGTGAAGCCTGATCGGTCACCCAGACCGATCAGGTCTAATGAACAGTGATTTCGGAAATCAAATCCTAAGTCCCTGATCGGTCACCGGACCGTTCAGTAGCTGATCCGTGGGGGTACTCACTCACTGTTCACTCCCTGATCGGTCACCAGACCGATCAGGAGCAAGGCAGTGAGGAAGAAGCCTGCTCCCTGATCGGTCACCAGACCGATCAGGAGCCAAGCAACAAGGCAGCAGCCTGCTCCCTGATCGGTCACCGGAACGATCAGGAGCCACATAGTAGGTTCCCAACCTCACTGTGCGCTCCCTGATCGGTCACCAGACCGATCAGTCCATGCTGGATCGGTCACCAGACCGATCCACGAAGGAGCAGCGTGCCAATATCCCTGATCGGTCACCAGATCGATCCAGGGTCTCAAACCTAGCCCTCCAAGCTAGAGTTTCATCCACCTTGGCCCTCCAAGCTAAGGATTTTTCCATCTAACTCTCCAAGTTGGGAATTTGCACCTAACCCTCCAAGTTAGGACTTTTCAACTAGCCCTCCAAGCTAGGACTTTTCACCCAACTCTTCCGAGTTAGAACTTCATCCAACCTAGCCCTCCAAGCTAGGCACCTAATGTGACGACCCACCTTCTAGTACTATGCTTTAAGGCGGATCGCTACTAACTAACTAACTAACTAATTAGTGATTTCTTATAATGCTAAACCAACTGGGAGAATTTAAAATTTCTTATTTCGCTATTTGCTGAACTAACAATTCATAATTATGTTTAAAGTACTAATCAGCCAAAATAAAGCAAAAACTTTAATTTTATTAGCTTGGCCAGGATTTGACCCCTAGACCTCTTAGTTGTAACACTAAAGCACAAACCAGCTGCTCTATACCACTTCTTTTCAATGGTACCAGTCGATTGCTATATAGCCAGTCGACTGGTATCGGCCACAGAAACTTTTCGTGCCCGGCACCAGTCGACTGGCCTTATGGCAGTCAACTGGTGCATCGAACAGTAGGTTCTGTTCGATATCGCAGTCGACTGGTTCTGAACCAGTCGACTGGCACGCCTGAAAACCTGCATTTCAGACCTGAAAACCATCTCCAACGATCTACAAAACATATACTTCCAAGACATACAAAGACATAACTCCATTTCTATACTCTATACTAGTTTTATGAACATTTTAGCAACTCAAAACGAATCCAATAACTTGAAATTAGAATCCTTGCGAGATTTAACAAAACTATCAAAACGTAAGCAAAACACTCTAGAGTTTGTACCAAACTTAACCTCTATGCGTAGTTTAAACAAAGTCATTCATTCTACCACTTCAAAACACCAAAACACATGTTCTACAAGACTTAGCCCAAAGATCTCTTCCACGGTTCCGCCGCCACTGAACATCAAAGCAAGTCCCTTCGCCTCCTTAACTTATGCTTTTTCTTTACCTTTATCTGCAATAGAAGGAAAATGCAACTAATAAGCAAATTGCTTAGTAAGTAAATCCTAACTCACAAATCCAAACGATAAGGGATAAACATGCTCTTTTCAAATAATGCTTACTTCAAAACACATGCACTTTGAAACACTTACACATGGAAACTTTCACATACTTATCATGCTCAATCATGCTTGAAAACATTTACTAGCATTAAAACATTGGCAAATCTAACATGCTTATAATTTCTTTTGAGACTTGCTACTTATGCATTTCCATACTTTAAACCACTAATTTCCTTGGTCTTGCTCTTTAATATGCTTGTAACATAACAATGTTAACATACTTAGTAGTACAAAATTCGTTAAACATTAATCGAATAACGATTTAATTCTTTAATTTTTCGTTATAACTTCGCGAATTTTCTTTTGATTTGTATTCTTAAACTGAATAACGATATATTTTTTTTTTTATTTATATTTTTTTTTTTTTTTTTTTTTTTTTTTTTTTTTTTTTTTTTTTTTTTTTTTTTTTTTTTTTTTTTTTTTTTTTTTTTTTTTTTTTTGTTTTAACGTTCATATACTTAGCAAAACATATGCTTAAACTGAAAACACTTACATATACTCATATACTTCAAAATAATAATCAACTTTCTCAGGCCTTGACAATGTACCTGGTATCAGTGTACCAATGCGCGCATCCCTAATAGGTTTTGGGGTAGCTAGCCACCGCACCCTATGAGAGCTTCTTTCTAACTTTCTGTGGGCTTCTCTTTTGCCCGGTACATGTCACTTTACAAAAGTAAAATACTTTCTTATTCATAATGCTTATACTTATCAAGCTATCTTTCTTTTTACATAAGTCTTTGCACTACAAAACTTTACCTTTCTCACTTGAAACTTTCATCGAGCACCTTGCGTGCCCTTAACCCAAAACTCATCTTTGGGACTTTTCAAGAACTTGGCCTTTCATGCTTAGATCACACATATAAAATCTACTCCAATTCAAGTTCTATGATTAAAAACATGTATTCTTGAGAAACTTAAATCACACCATAAACAATATTCTCCAAGCATGCACTTAGATTACAAAATCAAGGTTCTACAACAAGAAAACTACATGCGAAGCTACTCCTATTGCAGGTGAGTGATTTACTTACCCTTTTCTTGAAGAAAACTCACTAAGTATCTCGAAACTCCTAGCGTAGGGTTCTTTTCCTCTTCCTTTGCAAGAAAACTTCACCCTTGGCCCTAGGGAAGAAGCCCTAGGTTTTCTACTTCAAGAGGAAGAAGAAGGAGGAGAAAACTCTCCTTTTCTTCCTTGTTTTTCGCAGCCTCCCACCCTGCTCGCGCGACCTCCTCCAAGCCCTAATGGGGTCTTAACTCAACTTAAGTGGACGTTTAAATACCTCTTCATGAAATGGCTAAATCAACTATAATATTATTTCGCTTCATCCTTTTCTGTGCTTGATACCCTTGCCCAGCTGGTTACTTGGACTTGCTTAGGGATTGGCTTCTCGCGTGGTCGCGAGATCAATCCCCACCCGACCCTTTAATTTTTTTTCTTTTTATTTTAATTCCAAAAAATGCTAGAAAAATTCTGAAAAATCCCTAATAATACCAGAAAATTATTGGGTGTTACAATCCTCCCTACCTTATAAAAAGTTCGTCCTCGAACTTAGAACAGCTCTGGATACCTTTGCCTCATGCTATCTTCTGATTCCCAAGTTACCTCTTCATACTTCTGATTCAGCCATAAGACTTTCACTAATGGTACCACTTTGTTCCTCAGCTTCTTATCTGCTCGATCTATTATCTGAATAGGTCGACTTTCATAACTGAGATCTTCTTGAACTTGTACCATCTGTGGCTTAATCACTTGGTTGGCATCTGGGATGTGCTTCTTTAACATTGAGACATCGAACACATTGTGTATTGCTGACATCTCTGAGGGTAGCTCCAACTCATAAGCTACTTTGCCAACTCTTTTCGTCACTAGGTAGGGTCCTATGTATCGAGGACTTAGCTTGCCTTTCTTGCCAAATCTCATTACACCCTTCATAGGAGCTACTTTGAGGAAAACTGTATCCCCAACTTCAAACTCTAACGGCCTACGGCGTACATCGGCGTAACTCTTCTGCCTACTCTGAGCAGTCTCTATCTTCTGGCGGATGCTCTTTATAGCTTCTGTGGTATCATCTATAAGATCAGTCTGTGACCCCATTTCTTTCTTCTCACTACCTTCATACCAACAGCGAGGAGATCTACACTTCCTACCATAAAGAGCTTCATAGGGTGTCATACCAATAGTGGCTTGGTAACTTTGTTGTAGGCAAACTCAGCTAAACATAAATACTTGCACCAACTGCCCTTGAAGTCCAATGCACAAGTCTGAGCATATTTTCTAGAACCTGATTCACTCTCTCTGTCTGTCCATCAGTCTGGGGATGGAAAGCTGTGTGAATTTCAGTTTGGTGCCTAACGCTGTCTGTACACACTCCCAAAAGTGTGACGTGAAACGACCATCCCTATCAGAGATAATGGTCTTCGGGACTCCGTGTAGTCGGATCACTTCTTGCACATATAACTGGGCTAACTTTTCAATCGAGTAAGACACTCTGATTGCCAAAAAGTGGGCAGACTTGGTCAATCTGTCTACTATCACCCAAATAGCATCATAGCCATTAGTTGTCTTTGGTAAACCAACTATGAAATCCATGGCTATGTCTTCCCATTTCCACTCTGGAATCTGAATGGGCTGTAGGACACCTCCTGGTCTCTGGTATTCTGCTTTAACTCTCTGACATGTCAGGCATGTGCTGACATACCTAGCTATGTCTCTTTTCATTCCGGACCATCAAAATCTTCTTTTCAAGCCCTGGTACATCTTGGTAGAACCAGGATGCATGGAGTAGGGAGTTCCATGGGCTTCTTCAAGAATCATCTTTCTCAGCTCTTCATTCTTGGGAACACACAAACAGTCACCATAATAGAGTATTCCACTGTCAAATACTCTAAACTCTTTACTTTCTCCTTCTTGTATCTCTTGCTTGATCCTTTGGATATCAGAATCCTCAGCTTGCTCTTTTTGTATATCTTCAAGCAAGGTTGACTCTAGTGTCAATAGAGCTAAACTGCCCACAAATGATCTCAACTCCATAATCTACCATTTCCTTCTGTAATGGTGGTGCCAATGATGATAAGGACATCAAAGTGGCACAAGTCTTTCTACTTAGTGCATCTGCTACTCTATTTGCCTTACCAGGGTGGTAAAGAATCTCACAGTCATAGTCCTTCACTAACTCGAGCCACCTTCGCTGTCTCATATTGAGGTCTTTCTGAGTGAAGAAATATTTCAGACTCTGGTGATCTGTATAAATCTTACACTGCACTCCATACAAGTAATGCCTCCATATCTTTAGAGCAAAGACTACAGCTGCCAACTCCAGATCATGAGTAGGGGTAATTCTTTTCATAGTCCTTGAGTTGCCTGGAAGCATAAGCTATGACTTTGCCTTCTTGCATCAGGACTGCTCCAAGTCCTAGCTTTGATGCATCACTGTATATATCAAAGCTCTTATCACCTTCGGGTACTGTAAGGATAGGAGCGCTGGTCAGTCTCTTCTTCAACTCAAGGAAGCTCTGCTCACAGTCCTCAGTCCACTCATACTTCTTATTCTTTCTGGTAAGGGCTGTAAGTGGAGAGGCTATCTTTGAAAAGTCCTCTACAAACCTTCTGTAGTACCCTGCCAAACCCAGAAAACTTCTGATCTCACTGACATTCTTTGGTCGACTCCAGTTACTAACTGCTTCAATCTTGGCTGGGTCTACCATAATACCTTCCTTGGAAATGATGTGGCCTAGGAAGGCCACCTGATCAAGCCAAAACTCACACTTTAAGAATTTGGCGTACAACTCTTTCTGATGTAAGGTTTGCAATACCATCTTCAGGTGTTCGGCATGTTCTTCCTGAGTCTTTGAATACACTAGGATATCATCAATAAAGACAATGACGAACTTGTCCAGAAAATCCTTGAACACTCTATTCATTAGATCCATAAACGTTGCAGGGGTGTTTGTCACTCCAAAGGGCATGACCACAAACTCATAGTGCCCATATCTTGTACTGAAAGCAGTCCTTGGTACATCACTCTCCTTCACTCTTAGCTGATGGTAACCTGATCGCAGATCTATCTTGGAGAACACTGTGGCTCCCTTCAGCTGATCAAATAAATCATCTATCCTTGGCAAAGGATATCTGTTCTTGATGGTTACCTTATTCAAAGCTCGATAATTTATGCACATTCGCATAGATCCATCTTTCTTCTTGACGAACAGTCTAGGAGCTCCCCAAGGTGAATGACTAGGGCGGATGAAACCCTTGTCAAGCAGCTCTTGCAATTGTTCTTGCAATTCTTTCAGTTCTGCTGGCGCCATGCGATAAGGTGCCTTCGAAATTGGGTTGGTTCCTGGGGCCAACTCAATTTCAAACTCAATTTCCCGATTGGGAGGGAGTCCTGGTAACTCTTCAGGAAACACCTCGGGATAGTCACAGACTACCCTCACTTCTTCTCTCTTCAATCCTTCTCCTTGACTTGCATCCACTATATGAGCTAGAAACCCAGAGCACCCCTTCTCTAACATTCTCTGAGCTTATAAGGTAGATAGGAACCTCTTTGTCTTTCCCCTTGGGTCTCCAATAAACTCAAATGAAGGTTCTACTTCTGGTGTGAACTTGACTTTTCTCTTACGGCAGTCTATAGAAGCACTATACTTGCTCAAGAAGTCCATCCCTAAAATGACATCATAATCCTTCATCTCAAGGACTACCTAGTCACTATAGAGCTCTTGGTTGGAAATCCAGATTGGTACTACCCTTAGCCTCTGAGTAGAGGCCATTACTTCCCCTGACGGTAAGGTTGTTAAAAATTTCTGACCCAAACTTTCTGGTGGGATCCCTAGCCTTTTAGTGAACAGCATGGATACAAAAGAATGGGTTGCCCCAGTATCGAATAACACAATAGCATATTGAGATGAGATGAGTATTCGACCTCTGCCCATGTTAGGAGCATTTGCCACCTCTTCCCTGGTGATGGCGAAAACCCTAGCGTTGGTCGCGGCTAGTGGGGCTTCCATCCTCGCCTGACTGTAATAAGATCCCTCCATAACTGGCTGCATCTGGTGCAGCTGAGCAGGTCCACCCCCGTACTGAAGAAGCTGTGGTGGAGGCGGCTTTGCTTTAGGGCACGCCTTGGCCAGGTACCCTACTACTCCACAGATATAACACCCGCCAACCCTCGACCGGTTAGGGCAAGCCTTCATCATATGCCCTTCTGCTCCGCAAATATGACATCCGCTCATGCCCTGACGACATACTCCAGGATGTGCCTTCCCACACTTTGGGCAAGGGGGATACTTGAGCTGGTTGCTTGACGTGCCCCCTTTGTTGCCCTCAGAAGACTTCTGATCCCACTACTTCCTCTTACCTGAATTTCCTTTCCAATTTTGTTGATTTTGAGGATTTCCTTGGGACTTCTGGGCTGATGCCTGTTGTTGTTGCACACGTGTGGCCTTTATACTGTTTAAGTAGTGTTTAGTGATCAGAGCACTATTTACTAGTTCTTCTGAAGTTTGCGGTCTATTACCACCGCCAGCCATATTCAGAGCTATCTGAGGCCTCAGCATCTTGAGCATTAACCTGACCCTTTCCTTTTCAGTACTGACTAACTTCGGGCACAAGCGAGCTAATCGATTGAACTTCTTCACTGCTTCATCCACAGTTAGATCTCCTTGGCGAAACTCAGTAAATTCATCATAGTGCTTGTTTGTCACTTTCATGTGAAAGTACTCTTCCAGAAATTCTGTTTCAAGGTCGGCCCAGGTCATCTGATTCACATTCCTCTTAGCTTTCACTCTTTCCCACCACATCCTAGCATCTCCAGTAAGGCAGAAAGATGTGCACTTTATCTTCTCCACCTCGGGCCAGCCCAGTAACTCCATTATACTCTCCACTGTTTTGAACCATGCCTGAGCATCCCATGGTTCACTTGTGCCAGAAAAATTCTCAGGCTTCAGTCTCTGCCACTGGATCAGATATGCCTCTTGCCTTACTTCTCTTGTCGGAGGTACTAGGGGAACCTTTGTCGCTACTGGTGCTGCTACTTGCGCCACTGGCGCCACTGGAGGGGTAGCAGAAGTGACCTGCTGATTAGTGGCCTGCTGGTTAGCCATCAAGGTGGCAATGACTTGCTGCTGTTCAGCAAGTTGCCTCTGAAGCTGGGCCACCACTCCTTGAAGGTCTGGTGGTGGTACTGACTCTGTTGACTCCTGTTCTCTAGGAGCTTGCTCCTCATTTCGGACAATTCTAGGACGTCCTCTTGGCATCCTCTTACTCTATAGCACACAAAAATAAAAGCTCATTATCTCTTACTAACTTACTTTATTATCTCCCTGCACATATTAGCATGCAATAATACTAACATACTTTCTTATCATCATGCATTACTGATACTAACAATCAATAATGAAAAGCATATAAAACTGCAAAATATGAACTTCTTACTTGGTAGGCGGCAGGATTGATGCTTGATGTCAGTGTGGCGGAAGGGTGGAACCTTTTGCTCTGATACCACTCTGTGACGACCCACCTTCTGGTACTAAGCTTTAAGGCGGATCGCTACTAACTAACTAACTAACTAATTAGTGATTTCTTATAATGCTAAACCAACTGGGAGAATTTAAAATTTCTTATTTCGCTATTTGCTGAACTAACAATTCATAATCATGTTTAAAGTACTAATCAGCCAAAATAAAGCAAAAACTTCAATTTTATTAGCTTGACCAGGATTTGACCCCTAGACCTCTTAGTTATAACACTAAAGCACTAACCAGCTGCTCTATACCACTTCTTTTCAATGGTACCAGTCGACTGGTATCGGCCACAGAAACTTTCCGTGCCCGGCACCAGTCGACTGGCCTCATGGCAGTCGACTGGTGCATCGAACAGTAGGTTCTGTTCGATATCGCAGTCGACTGGTTCTGAACCAGTCGACTGACACGCCTGAAAACTGCATTTCAGACCTAAAAACCATCTCCAACGATCCACAAAACATATACTTCCAACACATACAAAGACATAACTCCATTTCTATACTCTATACTAGTTTTATGAACATTTTAGCAACTCAAAATGAATCCAATAACTTGAAATTAGAATCCTTGCGAGATTAACAAAACTATCAAAACGTAAGCAAAACACTCTAGAGTTTGTACCAAACTTAACCTCTATGCGTAGTTTAAACAAAGTCATTCATTCTACCACTTCAAAACACCAAAACACATGTTCTACAAGACTTAGCCCAAAGATCTCTTCCACGGTTCCGCCGCCACTGAACATCAAAGCAAGTCCCTTCGCCTCCTTAACTTATGCTTTTTCTTTACCTTTATCTGCAATAGAAGGAAAATGCAACTAATAAGCAAATTCTTAGTAAGTAAATCCTAACTCACAAATCCAAACGATAAGGGATAAACATGCTCTTTTCAAATAATGCTTACTTCAAAATACATGCATTTTGAAATACTTACACATGGAAACTTTCACATACTTATCATGCTCAATCATGCTTGAAATCATTTACTAGCATTAAAACATTGGCAAATCTAACATGCTCATAATTTCTTTTGAGACTTGCTACTTATGCATTTCCATACATTAAACCACTAATTTCCTTGCTCTTGCTCTTTAACATGCTTGTAACATAACAATGTTAACATACTTAGCAAAACATATGCTTAAACTGAAAACACTTACATATACTCATATACTTCAAAATAATAATCAACTTTCTCAGGCCTTGACAATGTACCTGGTATCAGTGTACCAATGCGCGCATCCCTAATAGGTTTCGGGGTAGCTAGCCACCGCACCCTATTAGAGCTTCTTTATAACTTTCTGTGGGCCTCTCTTTTGCCCGGTACATGTCACTTTACAAAAGTAAAATACTTTCTTATTCATAATGCTTATACTTATCAAGCTATCTTTCTTTTTACATAAGTCTTTGCATTACAAAACTTTACCTTTCTCACTTGGAACTTTCATCGAGCACCTTGCGTGCCCTTAACCCAAAACTCATCTTTGGGACTTTTCAAGAACTTGGCCTTTCATGCTTAGATCACACATATAAAATCTACTCCAATTCAAGTTCTATGATTAAAAACATGTATGCTTGAGAAACTTAAATCACACCATAAAACAATATTCTCCAAGCATGCACTTAGATTACAAAATCAAGGTTCTACAACAAGAAAACTACATGCGAAGCTACTCCTATTGCAGGTGAGTGATTTACTTACCCTTTTCTTGAAGAAAACTCACTAAGTATCTCGAAACTCCTAGCGTAGGGTTCTTTTCCTCTTCCTTTGCAAGAAAACTTCACCCTTGGCCCTAGGGAAGAAGCCCTAGGTTTTCTACTTCAAGAGGAAGAAGAAGGAGGAGAAAACTCTCCTTTTCTTCCCTGTTTTTCGCAGCCTCCCACCCTGCTCGCGCGGCCTCCTCCAAGCCCTAATGGGGTCTTAACTCAACTTAAGTGGAAGTTTAAATACCTCTTCATGAAACGGCTAAATCAACTATAATATTATTTTGCTTCATCCTTTTCTGTGCTTTATACCCTTGCCCAGCTGGTTACTTGGACTTGCTTAAGGATTGGCTTCTCGCGTGGTCGCGAGATCAATCCCCACCCGACCCTTTAATTTTTTTTCTTTTTATTTTAATTCTGAAAAATGCAAGAAAAATTCCGAAAAATCCCTAATAATACCAGAAAATTATTGGGTGTTACACCTAACCCTCCAAGCCAGGACTTTTCACCTAATTCTCCAAGTTGGGATTTTTCACCTAACCCTCCATGTTAGGACTTTTCACCTAGCCCTCCAAGCTAGGACTTTTTACCCAACCCTTCGGAATTAGGACTTTTCCAACACCTAGCCCTCCAAGCTAGGATTTTCCACACCTAACCCTCCAGGATAAGATTTTCCAACACCTAGCCCTCTAGGCTAGGATTTTCCTTACCATGTCTAATCTTCGATCAGGACTTAATCATAATCATCAACCTAAAATAAAATCGGTGTCAACACCAAAATAACAATCAGGGCCAGACTGCATCAATAGTTTGTTCCTTCGCAGCCTTCATTTTCTTCAGTAGTTCTTTCACAGCAGTAGCCAGCAGTTCTTTCTTCCATTCCCAGCAATTTCCTCTTCACAGCTTCAATTCCAGTAGCTTCCCAGCAGATGCCCTTTCCAGTAGATTTTCTCTTCACAGCCAATGTCCAGCAACCATCTCAACTTCTTCATCAGACCCGGCAGCTCCTTCCATTAACCATCCTTGCAATTTAATTGCTGCTTGTTGATTGTTCTTAATTGATGTTTGAGTTGTTTGTGTTTGATTGTTGAATGTTAGGTGTTTGATTTTTAAATGCTTGTATTGATGGATCTTCCCCAATTCAAAGTGCACGTACTCTTGTTATTTTGATACATGCTCGCAAGTTGTTTGACAAAATGCCTGTTCCAATAGTTAGGTTTAAATTCTTCTAATTTCATTTGATTAATACTTTCTCGCCTTATCCCTTTCAATGTCTTCAAGTTTTTGTCTTTAATTGAATGCAACTAGATTAGTGAAGGTTTTGCTAATGCTTTACCTTGAGTTTCTATTTTCTTTTCTGCAATTGTGGTTAAGTTAATTTAGATTTCCTTACCTGCATTGTCTTCATTTAA
>JAGFNQ010001156.1:32830-69823 GCA_024364735.1 Boesenbergia rotunda | reverse complement strand
TACTATTCCAAATCTCATATGGAGTAGTAGAGACTACCTTGGTCGGGACTCTGTTTAATAAATAAACAGCTGTCTTAAGTGCATAACCCCAAAAGGATTTTGGAAGAGTTGCATGATTCATCATCGACCTAACCATGTCCATCAAGGTTCGGTTGCGCCTCTCAGATACACCATTATGCTGTGGTGTATATGGCGGAGTCCATTGGGATAATATCCCATTGTCCCTTAGATAATCTTGAAACTCTTGACTTAAGTATTCACCACCCCGATCGGATCGAAGTATTTTAATACTTTTGCCAAGCTGTTTCTCTACTTCATTTCTGAACTCTTTGAATTTATCAAAAGCTTCAGATTTGTGTTTCATCAAGAACACATATCCAAATCGTGAGTGATCATCGATAAAGGTGATGAAGTAGTTATAGCCTCCTTGTGCTGGAGTTGACATTGGTCCACATACATCGGTATGTATTAGACCAAGCAAACTCTCCCACTGGATTACCTTTTCCGGGTAAAGGGTAATTTGGTCATCTTGCCTTTTAAGCATGATTCGCATGTATCAAATGAACCGGGTTCAAATGATTCCAAATTCCACATCGGTGTAATTCGGTCATGCGTTTCTTACTTACATGGCCAAGACGACAATGCCAAGTGTAGGAGTCTATTCGATTATCTATTCGAGCACGTTTGTTGCTAACTTCGATATTGAAAACGTCACTGGATAAATCTAACGTGTAGATGCCATTGCACAAAGTTCCATTCCCATAAAGAACGCCATTTAAAGTTATGTAACAACAATTGTTACTAAAAGTTAAATGATAACCCTTTTCATTCAAACATGAAATAGATACAATGTTCTTTATCAACGAAGGAACGAAATAGCAATTATCCAATTCTAAGACACGTCCAGTGGGGAGCTTTAGCAAATATGTTCCGATGGCAACAGCAGCAATCTTTGCTCCGTTTCCAACTCGCAAATTCGCTTCTCCTTTGACGAGTCTTCTTCTATTCCTTAGCCCTTGTATGTCATTACATATATGTGAGCTACACCCAGTATCAAGTACCCATGTGTTTGAGGAAATAGAGTGACATTCAATAACGAAGATACTTGAAGAGGATGGGCATCGGATGCCTTCTCTTTCAAGGACTCAAGATAAATCTTGCAGTTTCTTCGCCAGTGACCCTCCTTGCCACAATGATGGCAAGTGCCTTTTGTTTCTTTTCAGTCTTTTTAGCCTTTTTCTTCTTTCCCTTATTCTGTTCTTTGGCCTTCCTCTTAGAACCTTTCTTTGAGGAACCAACTAACAGTATCGTCTTCTGATCCTGCTTTACAGAAGGCTCTATAGTCTTCAGCAGGTTGAGCAACTCAGGAAACTGGTCTGGAGTTGCATTTTCAGAAGGACGTTTGGGAAGTTGATCTTCAAGGACACAAGCAGGCTTTTCTGCCTTAAGGACTATCCTCAGGTTTCGAAGCCAGTCTATGAAGTTAGGCCCAGTTAATTTATTGGTGTCCAAAATGGAACGCAAGTTTAGGAAAGACATGATCGAGTGATTATCCTAGAAATACAAATTGAGATTATGTGAGAAGATTTATTAAAGAATGTATCAACATACATAAATTAAATCCTATTTATTTTCGAATTGATTCACCCTTATTATCAATTCGGGAGATCGTAGGAACATCTCCAAATAGGTTGATATCCAACCATAGATAAGAACAACCATGGCTGTGGCCATCAAGTTCCTCTTAGCTATGAAGGTAGGTAATTATACCGATTACACATCACATATATGTAACTATCACATTATGCTATCAACTAATTGAATGTTTGCATAAAACATTGGGTTGTTAACTCATTAACAAGTATGTATCATTATACATAGCACCCAACTGCACCTCTCTTTACATCGACCTTGGCTGTGGCACAACAAATCGATGCTCCAAGCTTAAGGCTGACCCATTAATCAAGAAATAGTTTTAACATGGTTGGAGCTCATTCAACCGCTTAGTCAGGCTTGGATGTGTCCAACAACCAAAACTAATGATCGACCTCTGACTCGAACTATATTATTCATAAACTAATTCCATGGTTTGAACATGTTGAGGTTCAAGTCGGGCATGGATGTGTCCATCAACCCAAGCGAGAAACAAAACTCCGATTCTAACCATATTAATGGAAGGTGTTGGCCTTAATATTTTGTAAGGGGTTTTGGGTCTCATTTTCTTTAAGCACATTCATGACATAAAATTATGTCATGACTAACGATTTCCTTAATAAAGTATGTATGTGACTTAATTTATCAAGTCTCATGAATTAAATTAGGAACCGGATTTCCTAATCATAATTTCATACTTTATTAAAGGAATTGTTTTGGGAAACAATTTCCTAAATTGTCATAATTAATTTCGGAAATAATATGTTCAAGACTTTGATTTCTCTAAATCAAATCTTATTAAATTAAGAGACAAATCCCTTAATTCAACCATATATTATTTTCATGAAAATCTCATTTAAGAAACTCTATAGGAAACCATTTTCCTAATTAATTTTGGAGACAACAATATGTAAGAGCATCACCTCTTAAATTTTATTCATGGATTTAATTAATTACAACAAATTTTTTTCTATGGGTGGCTCCCCGAGGCTCAGATACCCAAAGAAAAGTAATGTGTTGTAAATCCAATTGGACGGCTCCCCGAGGCTCAATCCAATCAAACATGACAATTTCAATTTAAAATTGGGAAATTAAATTACAACAACTAACTTTAAATTGGACGGCTCCCCGAGGCTCAATCCAAAATAAAGAATTTTGTTGTCAATTTAAAAACCAATTCAAATTTAATTGTCAATTAACTGTCCATGAATTTGTCTAGACTTTCTTAAAAGAAAGTGCCCAAAATTGCGAGATTTCGAAAATTGATTTTCAGAATAATTGTAAGTTTCTGGTACAAAGGAAACTTACATATTTCCAAAATTGGAAAATTTCTAAAATAGAAAAATTTCCAAAATTGGAAAGTTTCCAAAGATGGGAAGATTTCGAAATTATTATAAAATTTCAGAAAATAGAAAATTTCAAACGTTTGCGAAATTTCATGAGGATTTCCAAACTTTGAAATTCCTAAATCTAAAATTTATTATAATTCGAAAGTTTCCATAATTGAAAAATTTTTTTCCGAAATTGACATCATGACAAAGTTTTCCACAAAACAATTATTTGATTAAGTCGAACACTAACTGGCTCTGATACCACTGTTGGGACCGGGTGCATGTCGACAAGGATACGAGTTCGTAAAATTTAAAATTTTTACGTGCAGCGGAAGAGTTTGCATAAAATAATTTCCTAAATTATTTTAACTTCGTATCTAGCATGTAACCTTATAGTGTATCGACATAATCATAAAATAAAAGTTTACGAAAAAGTAAACTAATTTACTTTTGTACCTTGCGTAACTCGAAGAAAGGGACGAGATCCAACCGTAGCGTCCCTTGGAAGCTTCGCCTCTATTCGCGTCCACACCGAGTTCTCTTCGGGATGACTTCGCAAAGTCACGAGTTTTGTGCCGACGAGAACTACTAGATTCTCGGAAGGCACAACTAGAAGGATAAGAGAAAATAATGAAAAACTAACCAACGAAGTAACGGAATCAAATTCCGGGAAGAGAGGAATCGCTATCCGCTTCTTCTTCTTCGCGTTCGGGTTCTCCTTCTTCTTCTTGAAGCTCACGCCAACCTCAACTAAGGGAGGAGTTGCGCCGGCCCTAAGTCACCAAGTGGGCGCCGGCCCTAGGCTCCAAGTGGGCGCTGGCCCTAGGCAAGAGAGGGAGAGGGAGAAGAGAAGAGAAGAGATTAAGAGAGAGAGGGAGAGCTCTATGATTCAATTACTTGAATTGGAATTAAGGGCTAGCCTTTGGTTCCTTTATATAGTAGCAACTCCTTTGCTAAGTCTCCCTCTAAACCGAATTAACGGAATTAACGGAATTAGTTATAAGAAATTTATCTTATAAATTTTCTTATTGCTTATTCCGTTTAAGCCTAGTCTTGTTATAACCATTTATAATAAAACAAATTAGTTATCATAAGAAATTTATTCTATAAATTTTCTTATGAATTTTATTATAACTAACTTTATAATAAAACTAATTATTTATCATAAGAAATTTATCCTATAAATTCTTATGAATTAATTCCGTTTAAACCAAGTCTTTATTATAAACTAATTTATAATAAAAACTAATTCTTCTTCTCTTTAAATTATGGAATAAATTTTATAAGAAATTTATAAACTTACTTATTATGGAAAAATCAATTCATAATTGATTTTATAAAATTAAAATAAACCCAATTCATGGATTATTTTAATCTTCCATAAAAGAATAAATTTCTATAAATTTATTTATATAAATTTCTTTATACAAATTTATTTATCCATAATTCATAAAATAAATCGTGCTTGATTTATCTTATTAATTAAACAAAATAAATTGATTTAATTCCCTTTAATGGCCGGCCACCACAAGGAGGGTTAATACCCTCTTTGGCCGGTCAAAACCGACCCGAACCGATCGCGAATTAAACTCATTTAATTCGCCCAAAAAGCCTTCAAAAGACTTAGCCATTTTAGTTTCCATTGCGCCTCTGATTAACTCAGATTCGACTTATTTCTCTTGATCGGAAAATCCAATTTTCAACTCGTTTTAAATCCCTCGGATTACTCGTAGTGCGTGTGACTAAATAGGCTTTCGATTTATGTTGGCCGTCTATAATTAACTAATTATAGAACGATCATGAGTGGCACCTAGTAGTACATCATGATCCCCAATTAATCGAAAGATCAACGGTTTGACCTCGGAAGAAATTATTCTGAAACCCTTCAGCAGCTCTAATGAATCGTGCCCCATTCCCTTCACCACCTTATACCCACTTGGTTCAGGACACGGTCAATGGTGTCAGTCCCCACTAGGCTGACTACGTCACGCCTAGCCCAAGTAATGTCTTACTCGTCCTTTGGATTTCTAATTACTCTCATGTATTTTAGAGACTCTCACTCTAAACATGATATGCTCTGGCCAGAGGCTTTGAGTAACAATCTGACGATAGGCCTGGGTATACATCTCTTCGCAAGGAGTGGTGAATCCTTTGTAGGCTGTTCAAACATCTTCGGGCACTTCGGCTTATACCCGATCATCCTGGGTCCACACCTCCTTGGAGATGCTTGCTTAAGATGTCAAAGTATAAGTCTCTATGACCAAGATGACTTGAACACCGCAAGTCAAAGGAACATCGCACTTAAGCCGCAGTAAGATCTTCATTGACATATCTACATGTAGATTCCCATATGAAGTCTTACAGCTAGTCACTCCAATGAACTAGTTCCCTTAACTAGCATCCATGTTTATCTCCGGACATCCCAATGTCACCAGCCAGTGAGAATCAGCTGATTAGAGAATAACCCATGCTAGTCTCAACAGAATTGATAGTGTCCGTTTTTATCAATTCATCGACTAGGGATATTTTCAATACTTCACATTTGCGCATTTAGAGATAATCACTAGTTGTGATCTCATCACAAATTCTCTTATGCTGTGAGTTGTATTGCGGACATTCAGTAGATGAGTTTAAGATCCCAATCAAATACACAAGCATGTATACTCAAATAGTGAATTATCATTTATTAATATAAATGTTTTACAATCATAAGGCGATTGCCTTAGGACACTTCTCTCATATCACTAACAGAGTCCCCCGAACTGACCTCCTGAGTTCCCAACTCGGGCTCGGACTCCCGAGTTCCCCAACTCGGGATCGGACTCCCGAGTTCCCCAACTCGGGCTCGGGCCTCCCGAGTTCCCACTCGGGCGCAGGCCTGCCGATAGAATTTTTCGAAGCATTGTGTCCTTTGTGTGTGACCCAATAGGTTCTTGCGACGTTGGCAATGCGTCTAAACACTTTAGACACATAAGCAATGAGCGGCATCTAGCAATGCATCATTGCTACCCAAGTACCAAGAAAAGTCGAGATCCGACTAAACCTCCGTGAATATGATAGTGTATGACCTTGTCCTTCTATCCTTGATATCTAGATTGACCAATGAGGCATAGACCGTGTCATCCTCAATCAATCTTGTGTTTCTTGATCCCCGAGTAGACTCACTCAAACAAATGAGCTCAATATCTCATATTGACTCATTTGAGCATGGCCATACGTTTCAGTAGTCCTACTCGATCAAGGGGCCCAAAGATATCACTCCCGTCATATGGGAGGGATAGATCCCATCTACATCACTCAATCCCTCCGCATAATTTATTACATACCCAGTGATCGCCTTTATAGTCCACCCTGTTACGGGTGACGTTTGACGATACCAAAGTACATAACTCCTTATGTAGGGAACCATGGTGACTTCAGGTCTAAGGACTATTCATACCAATAGTCACATGAGAAAGTCTATGACACTAATATGACAATCTATGAAACTTTCTCATGGCGGGTCATTCAGTACACATTCTCCAATGTATACCCATGTGTCAACTTGATATCACATATCCATGACTTGTGAGCTCAAGTCATCAGTTGACCCACATGCTAGTCTCCATGCATTAATATTGTCCCTGAACATTAATGCTTGACTAGGAATAATTTAGTGTAGTGTTCTCTACATTATCTCACTATCGATTCAACCAATCGATATAATGTTGATAGGAACCTACTACACAAGGACATTATTATACTTAGTCATTCGGCACAGAATACAAAGTAAGTATAATAATCAAACATGCCTTTATTAATAATAGAATATGATACAAAATGCCTCTAGTCAATCATCACATAATTGGCTCTAGGGCTCCTACTAACATCAGCCTGGGACCAGTCGACTGCCCTGGGGGCAGTCAACTGGTAGGTGGCTGGTGAGCTGGCAAATTCGAACGTTGGGGGTGTCAACGGTCGAATTTGGCTGGCACCAGTCGACTGGTAGCGAGAAATCAGCCCCGAGTCCTATTTAAAGAGGACTTCGTGGTGGCTGAGTTTCTTGACGAATCTTGTCTTGGTTAAAGGCAAGATAGTAGTCTTTGTACTCAGAGGTTCTCAAGGTGTTGTGGTGAGGTTTCTCCACTCACAAGGAGCGACGAGAGCTAGCCGGAGGTTATCCTGGGGTTGAGCCACCGACGGATTCTTGGATTAGTCACCCGGCCGGGGTGGATACCAAGTAAATCCTAGTGTTAGCATTGGTTAGTATTTGTTTGATTATTTTTATTGTATATTCCGCTGTGCAAACTAACCGTGTAGGAAGAAAAGGGGTTCGAATCGCTATTCACCCCCCCCCCTCTAGCGGACATGATCGATCCTAACAGAGCTGACCGAGGATTGGGCATGAAGTCCTAGTTTGGGGAATTAGACACAATGTCTTAGTTCCGGATTAGGCACAAAGACTTAGCCGAGGGTTGGGCACTGAAGTCCTGGTTCGAGAATTTGGGCACGAAGTCTTGGTCGAGGTTCGGGCAAAAGACTTAGCTGAGAGAGGACTATGGACAGAAGTATAGACGGGTCTAGGATCAGACATCTCGAGATCCGAGAATCTCAGAGGCCGAGCAAAAGTTCAATCGGAGGTCCCAGTTGGCAAAAGATAACTTCTCTAGAGTAGAGTAGGAGAAGATGCATTCTCCGGGAAAGGGAACAGTAAGTGTCGGTTCGACCTAGGATTTCATTTGAAATCCAAAGTCAGAACCAAGATAGTTCTGGCTATTATTCATGCATATATTTATTGTATTGTTGGGCTAACCCTAGTTGCAAGCCGAAAGTAGTTGGTTGCTGCGAACCCAGGCGCCTGAAAGGGATCAGGCGCCCGAGAACCCAGGCACCTGAATGGAATCAAGCGCCCCAGAATGGTTTTCAGCAGGTGGCTAGTTGGACGCACCATGTCAGCTCCCAGGCGCCTCCATCAACCTAGGCGCCCAAGATGCAAATTTTTATCCCTATGCTAAGTTTGCTGGCAGGATCGAGTTTGACCACTTGTGAGGCGCCTCAATGGACTCTAGGGCACCTGAATGCAAGGTATAATAGGGGGTTCGACCCCTCAATTTAGGACATCAACTCTGACATCCGATTACTCATTCTCTGCAAAGAAAAAGTGTTACGACGATGTTCTGTGACCAAGGAGGCTCTAGGAGGAAGTGCACGATGCTTTGGTGTTCCAAATTGGTCGAGATCGTCATCTTTTGTTTCGTTTGCATTTATTTATAAGTTGTAATTCATTATTATTATTGTGCTTGTATTTAAACTGTAAGACGGGTTTCTCCGCCTTTGAAAAACTTTCGGAAAGGAGACCACTAGTGGACGGGCACTTCCCGT
Source organism: Boesenbergia rotunda (assembly GCA_024364735.1). Taxonomy (NCBI): domain Eukaryota; kingdom Viridiplantae; phylum Streptophyta; class Magnoliopsida; order Zingiberales; family Zingiberaceae; genus Boesenbergia; species Boesenbergia rotunda. Next base: position 61,478 of record JAGFNQ010001156.1, on the reverse strand, counting down.
AATTAGGCCTTGGGCGTACTGACCATGGGGGGTTGGGAACGAAGTAAATCTCGCGTGTTATTGTTGTGTCTTTTCACTCTTATTTATTATTCCGCTACATATTAACTCTCTTGATAGAAAGAACAAATAAACGAACGACAAGTTTCCAAGCAAATTTATGAGTCGATATTCACCCACCCTCTATCGACGCCACCAATCCCATATTTCTATCTTTTCCAAAGCATAGTTTAAAAAAAAATTAAAATTTTACATAACATATAATTAAAAAAAATAGATTTTCAATTAAAGAATGTTTAAACATGCTCCCCTCAAATTATGATTCTCTCCCTATTATTTTGAAAGTTTGCATATTTATTTTTCAGGAGATGATTATTGAAGAAAACTTTGAAAAAGTTTTTAAAAAAATAAGTAAAAAAATTTTGAAAAATACTTTGATTTAACAATTTGAAAAATAAAATTTTCTTTTTCTCCCTCATTTTGAAAAAGGTAAAGATATAAAGAACTGAAAAAGAAAAATTTTATGTTTAAAATGATTTCCAAAAGAAATTTAAAAAAAACATAAGTAAAAAATATATATATAAATATCAAAGCTCGGACTGTAGATATTTTTCTAAGTGAAAACGAAATCAAATAAATTCTAAGTGAACCCCAAGGTGACTTTTACAAAACTTATTTAAAAAAAATGAATTTATTCTCCAAAACAATTTCTTTATATATAAATGTTTGCAAAAATTAGATTAAGTAAATTTCAAGTAAGTGAATAAAAAGTGACCTAAAGCATTTAATGAATAAGTTTAAGTACAATGTGTTGGATCGAGAAGAACGATAGAGGGGGGGTGAATATCGTTAAATGTTTCGGATTCGAAAAGAGAATAAGCAGCGGAAAATAAAGAAATACAAACGCAAACTTAAGCGATTTTACTTGGTTCGGAGTCGCAGTCGGCTCCTACTCCAAGGCCCACAGTCGTTGACCATTTACTGCGGGCAATTCTATATGTGCGCAAATGTTTACAAAGAGATTTTATCGATGTAGTAGAGTAAACTGAAAATTAAGCTCTTTCGTTACCGATGCCCGGTGTGGATTGTACTTCGGAGTAGAGGGTCGGCGACGGCGCTTCAATCTCGAGATGGGAGGTTTCCGAAGTAGAGCACTTGAGTCGAAGAGCGTAGTAGCGTTGGATGAATGTATTGAGAAGCCTTGGGGGTCGAGCTCCTTATATAGTGAGCCTGGGGTGCCCTGGACGTTGGGGGCGCCCTCCAAGTGTCACTTGATCCGGCAAACTCTCGGTCAACCATTATCCCTCCAGGATCGGGCTGAGGTTTGACGGGGGCGCCCCGGACGCAGGGGGTGCCCGGGTTGACATGGTTCGTGATGGACCCAATTTAGCTAATTAAAGTTGTCACGAAATATGTGGATCCGTCAGAATTTAGAATTTATAAATGTGCTGGAAACCCTTTTTGCAATTAAAGAATAAAAGCGTAGTAAAGGGGCCACAGGTCGTATTTTTCCAAGAGCTAGTTCAAGTTGTGTGATTCGTGCTCGAGTTTATGTGTCGTCAATGTTTTTGGGTTTCAAATAGAACATGGGTTTTGTTTCAATTCAGAAATAAAGGTTCGAAGAAAAGAAAGGAAATTTAACTAAGTGAGCTTAAACAAATAGTATTAACTACGGTACTCAACTAATGGAAACTTAACTCAACAACTCAACTTAGCAAAATTTGGAAATCAAAATGAACTCAAATGTAAGTGTAAACTATGAGCTGTGTTGAATGTAAAGAAATACCACTCGTGGTTGAAAATAAACTTGGTACAAATGCAACAATGAAAACTTGATACACAACATGAGACAATCTAGTTGCCAAAAATTTGCTACTACATGCAGAAATTGTAATCTCTGATTACTCAGAAAGAAACTAGTTGCATCACTTGGAAAATAAAGTTGTTACTGAAGTTCTATGCGTGAATGAAGAAAGAGTTCAGAATTGAATGAAGAAGTGCAGAAATGGCCTGATGGCATAATTGAAATGCCTAAGTTCAAACAAACTTGATTCCAAGAAGAAGAAACTCTTGTGCCGAAAACTGAAACTAAATGCAAGGATTACAAACTGATGTAAAGATGCTAAATTGAACAGCTGATGTGAAGTAACAAAACAAATGCAGATTTCTGAAGCAAGTAAATGCAAACAATTGACTTGGAAACAAAATTTCAGATTTCGAACAAATATTCAGTGCAGAATTTAAAGCAGATATCAAGATGAAGAATCTGAGAAATCGAATGCAGTAATACGGTATCAAAGTAAGTGCTGAAGTTAACAACTGCAAACTAAACTTTAGTCACTAATCAAAACTCAGGAACGCTTAAGAGAAGCTAATGGGTTATGAGCACAATTCCAGATTTACCAAGCTGAACATGCTGAAATAAATGGATCTGCAAGCTGACATCAAATGCAAAAGTTGATACAAAGGATTATGAAAATAGAACAAGTTACTACAGGAATTCAGAAATGAACTGAACTTGCTGAGACAAAATGCAGAATTCAAAACAAGGGCTGATACGGAACAGTTGGAGCAGAAAACAAAGATTCAGATTGGATAGTAATTCAGAAATGAATTGATGCGGAATAAACTGATCTATTGCAATCATTCGTAGCACAAACTATTTAGCTATCTAAATGCAGATTCGGAAAGCTAACTATTGCAAGAAACGATCCAATAGAATTGACACAAAATTCAGAAACTACAGCTGATGAAAGAACTGAAAATGCAGAGTTTAAGATTGATACGCAGCTACGCAAATTGGCACGAAACCAAGAAAACATGAAACGAACTGAATTTAAATCTGAGAATTCACTAAAAAACATTCTATCTCATTAACTGGCATAACTGGAACTAATTAGAGCAGCAACTAAGCTGAGAACGAACTTAAGAAATCTGAAATGCAGAAACAGAAATGAACAGGGCAGAATTCGAAATTACAACCTAAAAACAGAAATTCAACTTGAAAACTAATCCTCGATCCTTCACTTGTATCAAGACCACCTTGTTCGTCACGCAAGAGCAAGTCAAGAACCCCTTCAACTCACAATCATCGGAAAAATCTGTCGATGTATCGAATCTGCCACAAATCTGCTCAAGTTTGGAAAAACCACTCGATCTCTTCGATCTCGTCTTATAGATTGATGATGATGATTTGAATATGATCAGAGGCATGCCGAGAACCCCTCAACTAGCTCAGATGGATGGGAAGTGGCACCAAACGAAATTAAATCGATCAAATGAACAGATCTGAAGAAACCCTCATTCATCTCTGTTTTTGAGCAAATTGGAGCTGAAATCTTCATAGCAACAGCATTCCGACGATCTGATCTCGATCCAAGAATGATTCGAAGTGGTCACGCCTCTGATTGAAAGGAATTGCGAAGAAAACTCAAGAAGAAATGAAGAAGAACGAGCTGAAAAACTGAGAAAGAGATGTGAGGTCGCGACACGAGATCTGAACAGGGAGTCTGTTTTAGTAGTTAAGGCAGTGGACGGCTGAGATTCATTCCGCTTCATCCAACGGTGGATCCTCGTCCGATTTGATTCAAATTTTCCAGATCTTGATCAGAGGTCAGGATCATCCTCGTGGTATCTCAGATCTTCCAGATTTGCAGCGGATGGTTCAGATCACGCTGATCTTTGAATTGATGGTCTAGATCCCTCTGATCGTGATCCAACGGTCAAATGATCTCCGATTGAGCTGAAACCTTCAGATCTTGATCTGATCGCTAGATTAACCTTAAACCCAACTCGGATTGATCAGAAGTTCTCAAATGGTCTAGATCTAACCATCTTTGCATCGGACGGTCCAAATGAGTTGACGCTTGATTCCTTTGATTTGATCCACTTTTAACTCAACCTTGACCCATCATGACCTAGGTCCCAGATCATTTAAAGCCTACAAAAGTAGATCAAAAATTTAGTGACAAAACAACTCGAAAATATCAAAATTTGCAATAAAGTCCAAAAAGAGTATAAATCCTAGAACCTAGGGTAAATCCACAATTACACAAGTAAAATATGGGTCAAACACAGATTTAAACATATAAAATGATCAACAAAATGACACTTATCAGTCCGCTGGCTTCTCGCTGAGTTAAACTCTATCCACTTCGTTGGCTTGAGCCCAGGGCGCCCGAGGCATCCGGGGTGCCCGGGAGCACGGGGGCGCCCGGGAGCATGGGGGCGCCCCGCCCAGTGAGCTTCCGAAGCTTTTTCTTGCTCAACTCTTGTTTGGCTTTTACCTAGGGCGCCCGGTACCTTCCGGGCGCCCAACCCAACTGCTGCCTCTTTCCTTTGAGGCGTTCTGAGCTGCAGACACTCGTTCCTTCAGTCCTGCATCCAGGGTTAGTACCAAACATGATAAAGCAAGTATGTTAGTGAGTCTTACAGCCATAGCTGTCTTGGTTCTAACTTTGGGTCTCCAAAATGGAGCCCTAGGTCGAACCGACGCCTACTGTTCCCTCTACGAGAAACGCGCCCTCACCTACTCCTCTCAGGAGAATTTACCTGTTGCCAATCGTCTCTTCCGGTTGGACTTTTGCCCAGCAGTCCTTCGCCAGGTGCCTAACAATCCTTCGCTAGGTCTTCAGTACCAAGCAGTCCTTCGCCTGGTGCCTAGCAGTCCTTCGCTAGGTCTTCGACTCCTAGCAGCCCTTCGCTAGGTGCCCAGCAATCCTTCGCCAGGTCTTAGTCTCCCTGCAGTCCTTCGCTAGGTGCCCAGTAGCCGTTCGCCAAGTCTTAAGGTTTCGATGCCTAGCCGTCCTTCACTAGGTGCCCAGCAGCCCTTCGCCAGGACTTTGTTTCCTGGCAGTCCTTCGCCAGGTGCCTAGCAATCCTTCGCTAGGACTTTGTTTCCTGGCAGTCCTTCGCCAAGTGCCTAGCAGCCCTTCGCTAGGACTTTATTTCCTGCACACTTGGTGAACACATTAGATCACAAATAGTACTTAACTTTGAATACTTTGCCAATATCAAAACAAGGTTCGATATGGTACTTCTTGCACCAACAATCTCCCTTTTTTGATTTATGGCAACACAATTCAAAGTTAAGTAAAGACATATAACAGTTAATAAAAACACAATGAAGTATAGCAGTTATGAATAGAATAGATTTGAAAAAAATCTTTATTTCTCATACTCCCCTAAACCCTGAATACTTGTCAAATACTTAACTTTGACCTTTCCTCCCCCTTTGACATATATCAAAAATAGCACATGGGCGAACAAGGTTTCTAAAATAAATTCAAGAAAAAGAGTTCACAATTTTTTCAAGACTAGTTTCCAAACAGAATATGTTACAAAACTTTTTGAAAAAAAAATACTTTTGTTTGTAAGTTTTGAATATTTTGTATTGACAAACAAGAAGGATGAAAATTTTAGTAATGAGGTTTTCATGAAGCTCCCCTAAACCCTAAAACCTTGCAACATTACATAAAGCTCCCCTTTGAAGCTTTTAAAAAAATGTAATTTTTCAGTTTGAAAAAGGTTCTAAGGTCAGTTTAACTCTTGAAAAAGGTTTTAAGTATGAAAGCGTTCATTACTTTTGAAAGAAATAATTTTAAGTTCAGTTTTGAAAAAGTAAAAAAAAACTTCTGAGTATCACAAAGAAAATTCTTAGTTAAGAGCAACTCGAAGTTTTCAATAAAGTTTCTTTGGAAAAGGGAAGAAATTAAAGGAAAAATTTTTAAGTCTGCTTTCTCCCTTAAAAATACTCCTTTTGAAAAATATATTAAGATTTGTGTATCAGAGCTTATGAGTCTTGAAAATATAAAAATTTGAATGAAAAAAATCCTAATAATGTCAAGAATTATGATAATTTTTTAAGTAACAAAATTTTGAAAGAATGAAGAAGTGATGCTTAAAAATAGAATTGGAGTCAAGTGTATATTCTTATTGAGTCCATGCATAATAAGCAACAAATAAGTTTACTTGTTTTGAATATTTTGAAAAGTGCAAATGCTTTAGAAGAAAATGCAAGTACTTTTTAACATATCTGTATCTTTGAAATATATAAGTCACTTTGCAATTTTTGAAAAATATAAGTACCTTTTTGAAAATAATATGAATTCGAAAAACATAAGTATTTTGAACAATAATTTTTGAAAAGTTACTTGACTTATATTTTGAAGGTACTTAGAAAAATATTATTTTAAAGCATAATATTTTACTTGACTTGGTTTCTTTTCCAATCTGACACAATCCTAGGAAATCTTATTAACTATAAGGACATTTCCCTAAGTATCCTGGAAGTTCTCCAACTCAAGTAAATACTATTTCCAAAAGAATTTTAATAAGCCAAAAAAGTATTTTGAAAATATATGCAAGTACATTTTGAAAAATGTATGAACTTTTGAAAGCACAATATTTTACTTGACTTGGTTTATCTTCCAGCCTGACAAAATCCTGGAAGCCTTGTTAGCTACAAGGATATTTCCTTAAGTGTCCTGGAAATTTTTCCAAGCTCAAGAGAAATATTATTTCAAGTTGATTAAAAAAAAACATTTTGAAAGTACATGCATGAAAACATATAGCCTTGAAATATTCAATAATTCTTTAATTTGACCTCCCCCTAAAATTGACCCAGTCCTGGGAAGCTTGTTGACCACAAGTACTCTTCCTCTAAGTCTTTAGGGTTCAGTTCAGATCAAAGGAATTATCTAATAATTTCAAAATAGATAATTGCCAATAAAAACTTTTTAGAAATTCTTCTTTTGATTCAGACTCCTCCTAAATTTGACACATCCTAGGAGTCCTTGTAGATCATGAAGTGGACTTTCTTCTATGTCTTTAGGGTTTACCAAAATCAAAAGAATAACTTTGAAGTATGATAATGTTTAAGAGGATAATTTTAGAAAATTTAATTTGGAATGGTAACACAGTTTTCGAAAATCATTTTGAAATGATGATAATTTTTCAAAGAGATAGTAATATACGAAATTTTTGAATCAATTTTTGAAAACCTTATCTTGAGATGATAGTAAGTTTTAGAGCATAAGGTTTTTGAAAAATCTAAATTTTTTTTGAAAAAGAAACAAAAAAAAACTCCCCCTGTATCTGACACTGTCTAACTTTATCTAAGTACCTTAAGGAACTTCAGTGTTGACCAGTTTTGACTATGTTGACTAGGGTTTGACTATGTTGACTATGTTTGACCAATTAATGACTAAATCAAAAATAAGCCCGAGATTCTATTTAACACGAGTCTATTGTGATATTTAACATGAAATTCATTATTAAAAAAATGTTAGAGATGAAAAAGTAGGATGCTGAATTAATTTGAAAAATAGAAGTAATTTTGAATAACTTTTGAAAGTACTTTGAGTTTTATTTAAGAGGATAGTGACATATACTTCTTAGGTCCTGGATATCTCACCCAGTTCTATGTGATCAAACATGTTAACCGTATGGGTTTTTGTGAGACAGATTTTAGTAGAAAGATTTATTTTGAAACGGCCATGATTAATTTTGAAAAGTTAAATTAATTTTTTAAATCCAATTTAAATTTATTTTGAAAAGAGATATTTGAATGTAAGATTTACTGAACATTTGTGTTAGATTCAAATTTAACAAAGAGTAAATTGAATTTGAATTTCAAAAATTAGCTTCCAGGTCTTGGCGAGGCACAAGGCCTTCTTTGGCCGTAGCCTTATTGGATCATCAACCCTTTCCTAGACAAAGCCTTTTAGTGAAATTTCATCTTCAAAATTACTTTTTGATAAATTCTGGTCTAACTAGTTTGTGTTTTGGATCGGTAGCTGTGGCTAGTTTCACCAGTCTAAAGTGACCAAGTAGAGTATACTTGACCTTATTAGAAAAGGCCTCCCTAACGTACTATTATCTCACCGCCACCCAATACTATGTTGTTCAAATTTCAGTTAATCGTTTGTCCTTAATCTAACCAATCCTAAATCCAAAAAGATTGCAAAAGAAAAATAAACAAGCAAACAAAGAAAAAGTTATCTAAGTCACATCATAATCGAAATAAAACTCTGGGTTTTTAAAATCAGCATGGTTGTGAATTAAGTTTTCTAACGTATTGACCTTAACTAATTTATACGAATTAATCATGTTATTCAAGGTAAATATTGGATTTTTAAATACTGTAAATTTACCTTTTGATTCCCGGTTGGGAATCTCCCCCTTGATTCTAGCCATCTCTCTTTTGCTTGATTGTTTCTTCGGCATTTTGTAGCGGTCGCAAGCCAACCAGACCAGTTTCCAAGGATCCCTTCCTTCGTCGTCAGATTCTAAGTCTGAGTCAGACTCAGGTACTGGTTGAGGCCTCTTTTGCATTTCTCTTGGAGTTTTCCCTGCAATAAAAATTATTCCTTCCTCGACCACTATAGTATCAGCTTGATTATTTAACCTTAATTCAGAAACTGATTCAAAATTAGTTACCGATTTTGTCTCAGAAAACTCGTCGTCTGACTCTAGTTCGATTTTGACGTCGGGTGTCTCAGCTACTTGTGCTTGAGCCGAAAATGCAAAATCTTCTAAGATCTCAATATCAGAGCTCTATTCGTGTAGATTGATTAGCTTTTCCCACATCTCTTTGGCACAGTTGAAGGATCCGACCCACTTCAATTCTTCATTGGTTAGGTGATAAGCACCATTTTATTGATTATTTTAAGTGCTAAAATCCATGTTTGATCCATATTTTTATTGTTTAATTGTGATTTTACCCTAGGTTTTAGGATTTTCTATTATTTTGGACTTTATTGTAAAATTATATATTTTTGGATTATTTGGCCACTAATTTTCTGATATATTTTTGTAGGCATCAAAGGATCCTGGACCTAGGGCATATTGGGTCAAATTTGAGTCGGATGTGAACCGGATCGGATTATCAAGCTTACAAGTAATCCGGGCCGTCCGATTCAAGAGCGGCTAGATCTGAGCCATCCGGGACAATCTGAAGCAATCCGAGCTAGGGTTAGGGTTGATCAAGCCCTATAATCAAGATCTGAAGGTTTCATCCCAATCAGAGATCATCCAACCGTTGGATCAAGCAAGGAGGGCTCTAGAGCGTCCATTCACAGATAGAGTTGATCTGGACCATCCGTTGCATATCTGGAGGATCCGAGCTACCACAAGGCAGATCCTGACCCCAGATCATCATCATAAAAGTTTGGCTCAAATCAGACTAAGATCTGCCGTTGGATTTCATCAAATCAATCACAGCCGTCCATTTTTTATTACTTAAGGAAAAATTTCCCACAGCGCACAGTGTCGCGTCTCCGCCGCAGTTCTTCACCTTCTTCGGTTGTTCATCGAATTCTTAGCTAGTTTCTTCATCTAAGGGGCGCGACCCCTCAAATCCTTCAATAGAACAAGTGTTAGGTCAGTGGGGATTGCTCGTGAGATGTTTCCAGCTTGATTTTGCCCAAAGACAGAGATTCGTGAGGTTTCAGTAGCTTTGTCACTTGAGTTCGTCGAGCTCAGCTGTGCTCCATTTCCACTGCATCCGAGCTGACCAGAGGGGTTCCCTGGAAGGCTCGGAGCATTCCCAATTCATCGGCGCAATCCACCACAGCGAGATTGAAGAATTCAATGGCTGTTTTCAGCTTGAGCAGAATTTAAATGGATTGAATCGCAAGGGCTGTTCTCCACTGATTTGTTGAGCTTGCGGGTCCGAGGCTCACCCTTGCTTGACGACCAAGGAGCATTTGAGCTTAAGGAGAGTTGAGGAGTAGTTTAGATAGCAAATTTTCGTTTGTAGCTGTAATTTTTGTTACTGCTCTAGTTTCGGTTCTGTTTTTGGTTTCAGATTCGTTAATTTGGTTTAATGCATTGTTTCTGCTGTGATTAGGGTTTAATCCAATCAGTTAAGTAATTAGGAAGCTTTTCTAGTGGATAATTGTCTTCAATTTTAGTTAGTTTCAGTTTCTCACTTGTGTGCCATCTCCATTTGTGCGTATCAGCCCTGTTTTTCCGATTTCAGCTTTAGTTTCTGAATTCTTGTAGCCTATTCCGAATTCAGTTATGTTTAGTTTATTCCTTGCAATTGAAGACAACCTTTAGTGTGTTAATTCATTAGATTCAAGTTCATTTCTTAGTCAGCTTTATTTCTGAGTTTTCAGTTCGTGCATTCTTGTGGTTCAACTCAGATTTCTGCAATTAGGCAGATTTTATATGTTTTGCAGTTTTTCAGCCTTCAGCCTTCAGAAATTGCATTGAGTGGTCTATAGTTTTAGGAATTCTATGTGGACATCAGCTTGGTGCAATCAAATTTAGTTGTTTTGTCAGGTTTTAGCATCCAATTGGTTTCTGAATGGCTGCACATTTGAGTCTGAATTTCTGTACAATTATTGTTCCGAAAGACAGCCCTTTTAACCAGCATCGAATCCTTGCTGCATCCATAGTTTGATCCTGCAGAAATATAAACCATATAGGAACTGATCAGCCTGATTTCCGAGCATCAGCTTGTTTTGAATCCGAATTTCTGCATTCATGATTTCATTCGGTGGCTTTGAAGCAATCAATTCATTCCCTGCATACCAAGTGAACTGTGGTTACTGAATCTGTCCAAATTTCTTGTGTCCAGTTGCTTTGAGTTTGATACCTGATGTTAACCCCACATTTTGTGTACTTAAGTGTTTGGAAGCCACCTCCTTCACAGTTAGCAGTTTCTGACTTTTAAACCTCAACCTCAGCCATTTGATGTGTACTTCTGCAGCTTGTAAGTGTAGCTGCGACATTGGAGTTCCATTGCAAATTGGAGTCAATCGCTTTGTATTGAATTGTTTCTGATCTTAAGTTCTCGCATCTGTCTTAGGTTTATGGTTCTTGCATTTAGCATCAGCTTTTGGCACATAAATCTCTTTCTCTTGGTGCCAAGTTATTCCAACTTTTTGTTCACTTTGTATCAAGAGAGGCATTCAGAATTTATTGGCTTGAATTTGAGCAGACCTTGTAGAGTAGTTTTACAATTTGAATTCAGATTTGCATCTTTGTAATCCGGTTGAATTGCATTGGTTGCATCGGGTTTTCCATACATTGAGTTATTAAGTGCCATCATTTTGCTTAGGTTATGAGTTGAGTTTCTTAAATTTTCTTTGCAATTTCGTGTCTCATTGCAACCCAAAACCTAGATTTTAAGTTGAAACCCAAAAATCAAACGACACCTAAATACAAGCGCGAACAAACAAACCTTCAACTAGTCCCTGAGAAAAATACGACCTGTGGCCCCTATATTACATTTTCATACTTTTGATTGTAAAAGGGTTTCCAGTTATTCATTCATATTTAAATTTGATGAGCCCATACATTTCGTGACAACTTTAATTAGTATATTTGGGCTCGTCATTAGGCCACATTGTAGGATTGCAGTTGCCCTTGCATCTGTCTCGATCTTCCTCAGAGTTGGTCTATCCAGTTTGTCCCACGCAATTGATAGTCCATCTTCTGTAGGGAGGGAGAACCCTGTTTGAATGATCATCCTTATGTCCATATTTGCCTTCAGATGGAACTCCATTTGGCTTCTCCAAAAGTTAAAGTTTTCGCCGGAGAAAAGCGGTGGGCGGGCACTGTTCCATTCTTGATTGGCCATTTAAAATGATCCTTGTACACAAAAGAAATAACAGAAATGTACCAAGACTTGGTCTTGGATTAGTAGTGCGGGAGAAGGGAAAAAATAGCCCAAAGTAAATATTGCACAAATTTCGAGGAAGAATAATAAAAAAATAATAAAATTTATGCCAATTTTTCTTTTGAAACTGTTGACTTTATCACTTCTAATTAGTAAGACAAGAATTAAAAAATTTGCTCGAATTAAGGTATCATAAATTTTGAGAAAAATATTAATATAATAATATAAAAAGTTTATGACAAATTTTTAACACTTGATCGTTATAACAATTCTGACTTATGGTAAAAAAATGAGAATTCAAAATTAAAAAAGGCAACCTCGATTAACGAGAAAGAAAAGAAATAAGATTACAAATTTCGTAAATCCAAAAAACTCCCAAATTGGTGGTTGCACCAAATTTGAGCTACCCCGCTCTGATACCACTTGTTGGATCAAGAAGAATGATAGAGGGGGGTGAATATCGTTAAACGTTTCGGATTCGAAAAGAGAATAAGCAGCGGAAAATAAAGAAACACAAACGCGAACTCAAGCGATTTTACTTGGTTCGGAGTCACGGTCAGCTCCTACTCCAAGGCCCACGGTCGTTGACCGTTTACTGCGAGCAATTCTATATGTGGGCAAATGTTTACAAAGAGATTTTATCAATATAGTACAGTAAACTGAAAATTAAGCTCATTCGTTACCGACGCCCGGTGTGGATTGTACTTCGGAACAGAGGGTCGTCATCGGCGCTTCAATCTCGAGATGGGAGGTTTTCGGAGCAGAGCGCTTGAGTCGTAGAGCGTAGAAGCGTTGGAAGAATTTATTGAGAAGCCTTGGGGGTCGAGCTCCTTATATAGTGAGCCTGGGGGCGCCTTGGACGTTTGGGGCGCCCTCCAAGTGTCACTTGATCCGGCAAACTCTCGGTCAACCATTATCCCTCCAGGATTGGGCTGAGGTTTGACGGGGGCGCCCCAGACGCAAGGGGCACCCGGGTTGACACAGTCCGCTGGCTTCTCGCTGAGTTAAACTCTATCTGCTTCGTTGGCTTGAGCCCAGGGCGCCCGAGGCATCCGGGGCGCCTGGGAGCACGAGGGCGCCCGGGAGCATGGAGGTGCCCCGCCCAGTGAGCTTCCGAAGCTTTTTCTTACTCAACTCTTGTTTGGCTTTTACCTAGGGCGCCCGGGACCTTCCGGGCGCCCAACCCAACTGCTGCCTCTTTCTTTTGAGGCGTTCTGAGCTGCAGACACTCGTTCCTTCGATCCTGCATCCAGGGTTAGTACCAAACATGATAAAGCAAGTATGTTAGTGAGTCTTACAGCCATAGCTGTCTTGGTTCTAACTTTGGGTCTCCAAAATGGAGCCCTAGGTCGAACCGACGCCTACTGTTCCCTCTACGCAGAACGGATCCTCACCTACTCCTCTCAGGAGAATTTACCTGTTGCCAACCGGCTCCTCCGGTTGGACTTTTGCCCAGCAGTCCTTCGCCAGGTGCCCAATAATCCTTCACCAGGTCTTCAATACCAAGCAGTCCTTCACCTGGTGCCTAGCAGTCCTTCGCTAGGTCTTTGACTCCTAGCAGCCCTTCGCTAGGTGCCCAGCAGTACTTCGCCAGGTCTTAGTCTCCCAGCAGTCCTTCGCTTGGTGCCCAGCAGCCCTTCGCCAGGTCTTAAGGTTTCGATGCCTAGCCGTCCTTCGCTAAGTGCCCAGCAGCCCTTCGCCAGGACTTTGTTTCCTCGCAGTCCTTCGCCAGGTGTCTAGCAGCCCTTCGCTAGGACTTTGTTTCCTGGCAGTCCTTCGCCAGGTGCCTAGCAGCCCTTCGCTAGGACTTTGTTTCCTGCACACTTGGTTAACACATTAGATCACAAATAGTACTTAACTTTGAATCTTTTGCCAATATCAAAACAAGGTTCGATATGGTGCTTCCTGCACCAACACAATGCTTTGAAAATCTTAGTTTGAAAAGTTAAATTTGATTTTTGAAGACTTTGAAATTAATTAAAATGTTAAATTTGAATATTGAAAATTTTGAATTTTTAAATTAATTATTAAAGTTTAAATTCTGAAAAATTAAATTTGAATTTTGAAAATTTAAGTTTAAATTTTGAATAATTATTAAGTTAAAATTTTAAAAAATTAATTTTAAATTTGGAAAATTATTATGTTTAAATTTTGAAAAATTATTAAGTTTAAATTTTGAAAAATTATTAAGTTGAAATTTTGAAAAAATTAAGTTTAAACATTTTAGAATTTTAAATAAGATACAATTTTAAATTTGATTCATTAAATTAAAGGTGAAATTAATTAGATGTGTTGAGTTAGTTGGGTTGGACTAACCTTTTTAGCTCCTAAGCATCTCACCCATCTCTAACACCCTGTTTGGAAACATGTTAAGTAAGGAATTGGAATTCAATACCGTTCGGAATTGAATTCCAATTCTCATGTTTGGAATGAATTGTAAAAACAGAATTGAATTCAATTCAATTGTTATACTTTTATGATTTTATCCTGCGTGGATGGAGCCGGAGCAACTTTAATTTGTTTTGTGAGGGGGTGATTTGGTAATTTAATTTGTTTAAGTAAATTCCTTTCACAAATCATATGTGTTTAGGTGTGATTTGTTTTGAGGGGTTTGAAAGGAATTGGAATTCAATTCCTTAGCAATTCCTTCCTGAAAATTGCTACCAAACAATAGAATTGAATTTCAATTCCCAAAGGAATTCCAATTCCTTCCTTTCCAAACAGGGTGTAAGTGACAAAACAGGAAACCCTTATCTATTTTGTGAGATGAGTCAAATTTTATCTTTGAATTTAAATTAAAAGCTATGATTTGATTGAACCTTAAGTTAGATTCAAGTTTAACAAGTAGTAAATTGAAAATAAATTTCAATAATTAACTTTTAAGTCTTGGCGAAGCACAGGGGTCTTCTTGATTATCAGAGAAACCACCTTTTCCTAGACACAGTCTTTTAAAGAAATTACATTTTCAAGTTACTCTTTGAGAAACCTTGATCTAACTAGTCGAGGATGTAGCGAGGTAGCTTCGGCTAGTTCCACCGGGCTAAAAAGACCAAATAGGATACTCCTTACCCTACCTGACTCTTTAGATAGGCTTCCCTAATGTACTATCATCTCGTGTCATCCTAGTACTAGGTTGTGCAAGTTTCAATCAAATCAAATCCTTATCTAACCATTTCTAGTCCTAAACATGGCAATTTACTAAAAAAATCTTTAAATAAAATCACAATGAGGGAAAATTTCTAGATTTTGTAAGTTAGGAAGATTATTAATTAATTTTTCTAGTTTAATTTTCAAAATCTCATTTTCTTATCTTAATTTTATAAAATTTGAATTAATTAATTTACATGATTTAATTATGTTACTTGAGCATGTATCCATATATAAATTTGACCAAGAGTGATTAGCTAAGATATTAGCATCTATTGTAAAAATTGGATTTTCGTATAATGTAAATTTACCCATCTTGGTTTGTTGTCCTGGATCATTAGTTCTTCTATCTATGCATTCGTCTTTGTAATGTCCAAACTCCTAGCACTTGAAGCATGGGATGTGACTCTTATCCTTTCGTCCTCCCGTAACTAGTTCCTTTGTCATCATTGGTGGTGTCGTTCGTATCTTACGATTAGTGTTGATGCAGTATGGCCCAATTGTTGTTTTGGAGTTGACAACGATTTAAATTTGGTTGAGTGAATTCGGATTAAGTCCTGGTCAGGGATTGGGCACGAAGGGACTGAAATCCTGGCGAGTGGAGCCAGGTTAAAATCCCGGTGAGTGAAGCTGGGTCCTGGTGAGTGAAGCCAGGTTGAAATCCTAGCGAGTGAAGCTAGGTTGAAATCCCGGTGAGTGAAGTCGGGTCCCGGTGAGTGAAGCCGGGTGACCGAAACCCTGGTGAGTGAAGCCAGGTCCTAGTGAGTGAAGCTAGGTTGAATGAAGTCCCGGTGAGTCAAGCTGGGCACGGAGTCTTAGTCCAGGGGACTGAGCACGAGTCAGAGAAGGGTAGGGAGCCCGTTCTCTTGACTTAGGGTTGAATTGAGAGTCGCTGGATCGGTCTGGAGACCGATCAGGGAAGTTGGCACGAACTCTCTTTGTGGATCGGCCTGGTGACCGATCCAGAAAAGTTTGATCGGTCTGGTGACCGATCAGGGTAAGAACAGAAAGGTTTCTGTTGAGCTTCTGATCGTTCTGGTGAACGGTCAGAGAGAGGTCAGTAGCCTTGGGGAGAAACTCTTGATCGATCTGCTGGACTGTTCAAATATGGCGGGTTCCTCACTATGACCGATCAGGATGCATCCTATCGGTCAGGGAGTGACCTGATCGGTCACTAGACCGATCAGAGCACAACCTGATCGGTCAAGTGACCGATCAGGCCTTTGTGGCTGCGAAAGCTAGAGGAAACCCAGCTATTGCTGGATCGATCCGATGACCGATCCACGATCTGTGATCGGTCAGGGTGACCGTGTAACGACCCAAAAAATTTTCTTAATATTTTCTTAAAATATTGAGCATGTTTAGATAATTTTCTGAGGGGCCTAGAAATATTAATACAAAATGTGGCCTAGAAATCCATATTTTCTCATTTAAATTGAGAAAACTAAGTACTAATGGGCCTTATATGGGCTTTTTAGTACCATAATTATTGGAGAATTTTAGGTAAAAATTAATATAAATATAAAGGGATTTTAATGAGAAATATTAACATAATTATGGGGGAATTTTTAGGGGATTTTCAGAATTTTAGGAAAAATAGTAGGAAATAAAAGGAAAAATAAAATAAAAAATGAGGTGCATGGGCCAAGGATTGAACCTTGGACCTCTTGTACAACCATGTATGCTTTAACCAACTCATCTAGCAAGGGAATGTTAGAAGGGAATGAAATGGAGATTGGTTAAGGCTTAGAAGAAGATGAAGGGTCATGGAGAGACTCTTCATTTACCCCCTTAATGAGTGATAAATAGGGGGGTTTGGGAGTTTCTTTCTTTCTTCCTTCAATTGCATTTCCTCTTCTCCTCCTTCCTCATTCTAGCCGAACACCCCCAAGGGAGTTCTCCCTTGGAAAAGCTTCCACCAAGGGTTCATCTCCAAGATCTAAGGTCTTCACAAGAGTACAAGGGCTAAGGGTGGTCAAGAGGCAACAAGATTTCCATCTTTCTCTCAAATCTAAGGTTTATAATCAAGATCAACCAAGGTAAGACTCCCTCACCTGTGGTATAATGGCTTTTCTTGAAGATTAACATGATATGAAAGTCTTGTATGTGATGATATGTTGGAAAACCAAAGGAAACCCATGAACCAAGCCTTATAGGTTTCGGCCACCATGGGTTCTTGGTCTATAATGATGATAAAAATCTTCATAATATTGTCTAATATGTTCTCATGATGTTTAGAGGTTAAATATAATTTTTGAGAATTTTTGGGGTACCCTAGGATCCCCTAGGGTTTCGGCCATCCCATGAATCCATGGGTAGAGTTGAACTTAAACCCTCAAGCATGTGGGTTGTGTGTTATCATGATATAAGGGAGATTGAGGGGGGCTTATGTGAACTTTTACAAGGCTTTGTGACCCCCACAAGTTTCGGCCAAGTTGGACCTAGGGCAATAAGTTAGGGATTTCCCTCAAGCAAGGGTTCCAATTAGGGATGGCAATTTCACCCGAATCCGATGGAGAATCCGACATCCGACCCGAATGGAGGAGGATATGGAGGGACTACCAATACCCGATATCCGACCCGAATACCCGATTAAATAAAAAATACATATATACATTAAAAATTTTCCCCCCAAAACCTACTAATAATTTGTATTAATGTTAGAAATAGATTATATATATGCTTAATCTATTTTTAAAATTATAGATATATATATATATATTTAACTTTAATGTTAATTATAATGTACTTTTGTTCAATGATATAGTTGGATCGAAAGAAAAAAAATTATTAGTATATAAGATATCCGATCCTTTAATGGGTATGGGTATACCCGATGGATATCCGATACCCGATGGGTATGGATACGGAGGATATAAAATCCGACCCGAACCCGACCCATTGCCATCCCTAGTTCCAATGGCTTCATGGTAGAGTATGTTTGGTGTTAATGTTTGATTGGGGATTTTATGGAATTTTTCCATGAACCCATGGCCTTGTAGGGTTTCGGCCAGCACATGGAAAGAGGGCTAAAGGTTAGGGATAACCCTAATTATGAGCCCTAATGGCCTCCCATGGTCTTATAAGTAAAGTATGGTTGGTTCCTTACCTTATGCTATGTTACATGATTAATGGAATGATGGAATCTAGCCCTATAGGTTTCGGCCAAGCAAAGGAATTTAGGGTTTGGAAGGAGTTAGGGTCCAAAGAATGATGGTTTATGCTTACCATGAAGTATATATATGTATAGGTTCAAGCATGTGGTAGAAATCATGTTACCAATAACCCTAAGTTTAAGCAACATGTTTTATGTTTATGTCTTATGTTTATGATTGGATGCCATGCTTAATAGGGTTATTTATGAATGTCTTATGTGTATGCCATGTACTTGGATGGTAGGTAGCATGGTTATGGAGGTCCTACCTATGTATACTTATGTTAGGTAGAGAACCATGCTATGTTATATGCTCATGTTATGTTAAGAACCATGCTATGTTAGTATGTTATGTTTATGTTCATGATAAGAATGATGCCATGATAAGTATGTTAGGTTTATGTTCATGATAAGAATGATGTCATGATTAGTATGTTAGGTTTATGTTTATAATAAGAATGATACTATGATAAGTATGTTAGGTTTATGTTCATGATAAGAATGATGTCATGATAAGTATGTTATGTTTAGGTTCATGATAAGAATGATGCCATGATAGGTATGTTATGTTTATGTTCATGATAAGAATGATGTCATGATAAGTATGTTATGTTTATGTTCATGATAAGGATGATGCATGCCATGTTTTATGAATGATGATGCATGCCATGTTTTATGAATGATGATGCATGCCATGTTTTATGAAAGAAGATGCATGCCATGTTATGAATGAAAGATGATGCTTATGTCTGTAAGGCATAAATATGCTAAACGGCACGGTCGATGGTCGACGGTACGACGGTCGTGAGGACCGGTAAATGGGTCGGTAGACGGGCCGAGCCGTAACAAGTTATGCTATGTTAAAGATGCCATGAATGTCTTATGAATGATGAAGCATGTAAAGTATTTTACTTTATGAATGGGCTTGTACCGGACTGAAGTATGGGTCCAAGGGATGGGCACCTTAAGAACGCCCCGGTTTTGGACTACTGACTATGCTGTCCACGGTTCTGGCACTACCGTAGCTGTGCAACAGGGATGGGCACCTTAAGAACGCCTCGGTTCGGGGACTACCGACTATGCTGTCCTTACCCTAGTAGGTCGAGGCTAGCTACCTCGTATTTACTTAGAGATGCGCGCTTATGATGTATGTATGTGGTACAAGCCAGGGCCCAATGATATGATGAATATGTTTAAGCATTAAAAGTATGTTTTTAAAAAAGTTAAGCATCCTTATGTATATGCATTCCCCTCATGCATTCATTCATGTTATGCATTATGCTATGTTAACAAGATTTGATGCTTACTCTTCATGTTAAAAAAGATGCATGAGAAGAATTGATCTATGCCATGATTATGTTAAAAGGATGCTCATATGCTATGATAAGAAGTATGCCTATGTATTATGTCATGCTAGGAACGTTTATGATGTTTATGTTATACCATGTAGCATGTCATGTTTAGAATGTTTACTATGTTTACGTTTATGCCATGTCTCATGCCATGATAGGAATGTTCACTTATGTTTATGATCATGCCATGTTCAATATATGATAAATGATTCAAGTTGTTATGTCCTAAGTAGAGCACTAAGTATGTTAATGTTTTATGTGCTCATTATGAAATGATGAATGATTTTTGTGAGTAGGAAAGAGTCTTACTAAGCCTGTGTGCTTATAGTCTTATTTCCTTATACCGCAGATCATTCCAGGGGACAATGATGGAAGCAGCAGGAGGGCAAGAAAGCATGTGTGTGGTAGTGACTTGGCCCAGGAAACTCTATGTTTATCGTTTATGCTAGAACTTGACTTTGGTCTCTTATATGCTTGAATGCTTGAATAATGACTTATGGAACTCTATGATAAGATGTTAAGTATGATATGATATGACATGATATAATGTTTAAGTATGAAGTCAATATGCCAAGGTTCCTATGTCATTATGTTAAGAATGATAATAGGGCATGTAAAGTTAAAGTTATTCCGCTGCCTTATGATGCCTACATGCCCTAAGTATGTTAACGTAACGCCGCTTATGAAAAAAAAAAGTGGGCGTTACAGACCGATCACAAGGAGTCCGTGATTTTCAGTTTCTCACTGTGGAACGATCAAGCTGGAGCCTGATCGATCAGGGCTTACCCTGATCGGTCTGGTGACCGATCAGGGTCCTCTCTGATCGGTCTGGTGACCGATTAGGGTAACTTTAATTTGAAATCACTGTCAGACTTCTGATCGCGTCTGCCTTTTCCTTTGTCATCATTGGTGGTGTCGTTCGTATCTTACGATTAGGACACCTATTTTTGTAGTGTCCTCTCTCCCTGCATTTGATACAAATTATGTAATTTTTGAAATTTGAAATTATAATTTTACCTTTTGAACCCCTGTTAGGAATCTCCCCTTGACTGTTGCCATCTCAAATCTGGACTCATGTTTTGATTCTGATTCGAATTCGGCTTCGGATTCGAGTTCAGACTCTATCTCGGCTACTTGTGCTTGTAGTGAGAGTGCAAGGTAGCTCACTTGAGTTTGCTCTTCTTCGTCCAATTCTTTCGATGATTTGAATAGTACACCTTCTAAGACCTCAATGTTGGAAGTCTCTTCGTGTAGGTCGATTAGCCTCTCCCAAATCTCTTTGGCGAAGTTGAAGGATCCAACCCGCTTCAATTGATCTTTGGTCAGGTCGCATTATAGGATTACTGTTGCCTTGGTATCGGTCTCGATTTTTCTCAGTGTTGGTTCATCTAGTTTCTCCCAAGAAATTGATGTTCCATCTTCTATAGGTAATGTTAATCCCGTTTGGATTATCCTTCACAAATCCAGATGGGCCTTTAGGTGAGATTCCATTAAACCTTTCCAACATCTGAAATTCTCGCCGGAGAATAAAAGTGGGCGGGCACTGTTCCATTCTTGATAGGTCATTCAGGATAAATCTCGTGCACATGTAAAATAACAATGAATATACCAAGACTTGGTCTTGGATTAGTAGTGCAAGGGAAGAAGGAAAAAATTTGCTCGAGTTAGGATAGCACGAACTTTGAGAAAAAATATTTAAAAAATAAAAAAAATTATGATAAATTTTTAAAAAATGATCGATATATCAATTCTAACTTATGGTAAAAAAATAAGAATTCAAAATTGAAAAAGGCGCCTGGGAGCACTGGGGCGCCTGGGAGCACTGAGGCGCATGGGAGATGACGTGGCGCGTCTAACTAGCAACCGCCTACTCAGCTTCGCCAACAGCTGAAAAACCCCTCTGGGGAAAATTAGTCCTCTCAGGCGCCTGGGTTCTCGGGCGCCTGAGGACACTCAGGCGCCCTTGATCGTAGCAGTTGTTTCCCTTAGCCTACAACCAAGGTTAGTCCAAGAACACAATAGAATAAAGTAAATGCATGCATGAATGATAGCTAGAGTTATTTGGTTCTGACTTTGGATTTCAAATGAAATCGTAGGTCGAACCGACGCCTACTGTTCCCTCTTCCGAGGAACGTGTCCTCACCTACTCCACTCTGGAGAAGTTAAATTTTGTCAACCGCCTCCTCCGGTTGGACTTTTGCTCGACCTCCGAAACTCCTGGATCTCGAGATGTCCGAATCTCGATCCATCTCTACTTCTATCCATAGTCCTCGCTCAATCAAGAGATAAGCCAAACAGAACTTGATGTTTGGTAGAATAATAATGTTGGGACCGGGTGCATGCCGACGCGGACACGTATTGTAATTGTTACATAATTACATGCAGCGGAAACAAAAACATGAATAATTTCCTAAATTATTCTAACACATATCCTAAGCATGCAATGTGTTCACATAATCGTAATATAAAATTTTTGCAGAAAACGAAATTACTTTACGAATTACCTTGCGTAACTTGGAAGAAGGGACGAGATCCAACCGTTAGCGTCCCTTGAAAGCTCCGCCTCTATTCGTATCCACGCCGAGTATCGTCGGGATGACTTCGCTAAGCCACGAGTTTTGTGTTCACGAGAACTACTAGATTCTCCGTGAACACGACGAAAACCGAGAGAGTAATCAAATCGAAAGACTCACCACCAAGGTTGGCCGAAGAGGAAGATCGTCGCAAGGAAGAACTTCGTCGCCTTGATGCTTCTTCTTGTGCTCACGGCAAGAAGAAAGAAGGAAGGCCTATGGCGGCCAAGAGAGAGGGAGAGAAGAAGAGGTGAGAGCCCAAGCAATTCTTGGATCGATCCTCTTCCATGGCACCCCTTGGGTCCTTTATATAGGGAGAGGTTTCTTAATACCCAAGCAAACCTCTCCTTGATTATGGAATAATTTCTCAATCAATCCATAATCAAGGCTCTCATGGTCAAGCTTCTTCTTCTTGATTATGGAATAATTTCTCAATCAATCCATAATCAAGGCTCTCTTTCTTTTAGCATGATTATATAAAATTTATAAAACAAACCAACCATTGGTTCATTATATAAAAATTTATAAAACAATGCAACCATTGGTTCATTATAAAAATTTATATATATAAAATTTATATAACCTTTTATAAAATAAACCAACCTTTAGTCTATTTTATAAAATAAACCAAAATAGTCTTATCCTCTTATGGTGGTGGCCGGCCATGACAAGAAGAGAGGAGGCCCCCTTCTTGGCCGGCCCATCTAACCACAATTGAATCAAATCCCTTAATGAATTTAACTTATTTAATTCACCCATTAAGTTTTTAAAAGACTTAGTCATTCTATGCTTCCGATGCGTCTGAAATAAATTTAGTTTTGACTATTGTTTGGACTTACCAAAAATAGTCTATCTCGATTGGAGAATCCAATTCTCAACTCGTTTTAAATCCTTCGAATTACTCGTTATACGTATGACCAAATAGGCTTTCAATTTATGTTAGTCGTCCATAATTAACTAATTAATTATAGAACGATCATGAGTGGCACCTAGTAGTACATCATGATCCCCAATTAATTGAAAGATCAACGGTTGATCTCAGAAATGATTCTGAAACCCTTCAGCAGCTATAATGAATCATGCCCCATTCCCTTCACCATCTTATACCCACTTGGTTCAGGACATGGTCTATGTGTGTCAGTCCCCACTAGGCTGACTACGTCACACCAAGGCCAAGTAACATTTTCTCGTCCTACGGATTCTAATTACTCTCATGTATTTAAGAACTTCACTGACATATCTATATGTAGACTACCATATGAAGTTTTACAGCCAATCACTCCAATGAACTAGTTCCCTTAACTAGCATTCATGTTTATCTCCGGACATCTCCATGTCACCAGCCAGTGAGAATCAGCTGATTAGAGAATAACCCATGCTAGTCTCAACAGAATTGATAGTGTCCGTATTTATCAATTCATCAACTAGAGACAATTTCAATACTTCACAATTGCACATGTAGAGATAATCACTAGTTGTGAATTCATCACAAATTCTCTCATGCTATGAATTATATTGCGGGCATTCAGTAAATGAGCTTAAGATCTTAATCGAATAATCATGTATACTCAAATAGTGAATATTCATTTATTAAAAAAAATAAACGATTACAATCATAAGGCATTGCCTTAGGACACTTCTCTCATGTCACTAACAAACTCCCACTTGGCCTAATGCCAATTGCTACGGTACCCAATACCACAGGCTCTAACATGACCCTCAAACTTACTTTGAGGCAAGGCCTTAGTTAAAGGATCCGCTAAACTCCTTTCAGTGGGAATTTTCTCAATTTGTATATCATTCCTACTTATAATCTCTCTGATCAGATGATAGCGATGAAGCACATGTTTGGATCGCTGATGAGACCTTGGTTCCTTTGCTTGTGCAATAGCTCCAATGTTGTCGTAGTAAACCGGTATTGCTTCATCAATGGTTGGAACCACACCAAGTTCTGAGACAAACTTCTTGATCCAGACTGCTTCCTTTGCTGCTTCCGAAACTGCAATATATTCAGCTTCCGTGGTAGAATCCGCTACGGTGTCTTGCTTGGAACTTTTCTAGCTTACTGCGCCTCCATTCAAAATAAATACGTATCCGAACTGAGATTTGGAGTCATCCTTATCTATCTGGAAACTGACACCTGTATATCCACGTATTATCATATCACCTTCTCCATATATTAGGAACACATCCTTAGTTCTTCTTAAGTACTTGAGGATTGTTTTGACAGCTGCCCAATGATCCATTGCTGGATCAGACTGGTATCTGCTTGTGACACTCAGAGCATATGATACATCGGGCCTAGTATATAACATAGCATACATGATAGATCTTATCGCGGATGCATAAGGAATATTATTCATGCAAATCCTCTCGTCTTCTGTGCGCGGACACATAAACTTTGAAAGGTTGATCACATGCCTGATGGGAATGTAATCTTTCTTGGATTCCGACATACTAAACCTTTCTAGCACTCGGTCTATATATGTAGACTGCGAAAGACCAAGCAACCGTTTTGATCTATCACTATAGATTATAATCCCAAGGATATAGGTTGCTTCTCCTAGGTCTTTCATGGAGAAAGTTTTGGACAACCAAATTTTAACTGACTGTAAGACTGATATATCATTTCCTATAAGTAAAATGTCATCGACATATAACACTAGGAATATGACTGCACTCCCACTAACCTTCTTGTATACACAAGGTTCGTCAGGATTTTGTGAGAAATCAAACTCTTTGATTGTCTTATTAAAACGGATGTTCCAGCTCCTGGATGCTTGCTTTAGTCTATATATGGATCGTCGAAGCTTGCATACTTTGGTTTTATTAACCGATGTGAAACCTTCAGGTTGTGTCATGTATACATCCTCAAGCAGGTTTCCATTAAAGAAAACTATTTTTACATCCATTTGTCATATCTCATAATCATAATGAGCTGCTATGGCCAGGAGCATCCGAATGGATTTGAGCATAGCTACTGGCGAATAGGTTTCGTCATAATCAATTCCTTATTTCTGACGATATCCTTTTGCCACTAATCTAGCCTTGAAGGTAACAACATTACCTTCCATGTCAGTTTTCTTCTTGAAAACTCACTTGCACCCTATGGGCTTAATCCCTTCAGGCGGGTTAACCAAGTCCCATACTTGATTTTCGTACATGGAATCCATTTCCGACTTCATGGCTTCAAGCCATTTATCCCTTTCTGAATTTATCAGAACATCTTCATAACTGATAGGTTCATCATTGTTAACGAGTAACACGTCGTTCGATTCACTTATGAGAAATCCGTATCTCTCTGGAATATTGCGTGTCCTATCAGACCTACGAAGAAGTGGTGTTGTTTTAGGTTCAACTGATAGCTCATCATTATGAGTTATTGGTTGTGGGTCTAGACTAGGTGTCTCTGTAATGTCTATTGGAGTTTCTTGAACTTCTTCAAGTTCAATGCTACTCCCACTATTTTCTTGTAAAAGAAATTCTTTTTCCAGAAATACAGCATGTCTTGAAACAAACACCTTTTGTTCCAAGGGATAATAGAATTGGTAACCCTTCGTTTCCTTAGGATATCCAATAAATAGACATTTATCAAACTTAGCATCCAATTTGTCTGATACAGTCCGCTTTACATAAGCAGGACAACCCCATATTTTAAGGTGAGTTAAATGAGGTTTCTTACTATTTCACGTCTCATATGGAGTAGTAGAGATTATGTTGGTCGGGACTCTGATTAGTAAGTAAATAGCTGTCTTAAGCGCATAGCCCCAAAAGGATTTTGGAAGAGTTGCATGATTCATCATAGATCTAACCATGTCCATCAAGGTTCGGTTACGCCTCTCAGATACACCATTATGCTGTGGTGTATATGGCGGAGTCCATTGAGACAATATCTCATTGTCCCTAAGATAATCTTGAAACTCTTGACTCATGTATTCACCACCCCGATCGGATCGAAGTATCTTAATACTTTTACCAAGCTGTTTCTCTACTTCACTTCTGAACTCTTTGAATTTCTCAAAAGCTTCAGATTTGTGTTTCATTAAGAACACATACCCGAATCGTGAGTGATCATCGATAAAGGTAATGAAGTAGCTATAACCTCCTTGTGCAAGAGTTGACATTGGTCCACATACATCAGTATGTATTAGACCAAGCAATTCTCCCACTGGTTTACCTTTTCCGAAAAAGGGTAATTTGGTTATCTTGCCTTTTAAGCATGATTCGCATGTATCAAATGAACCGGGTTCAAATGATTTCAGAATTCCATATCGGTGTAATTTAGTCATATGTTTCTTACTTACATGGCCAAGACGACAAAGCCACGTATAGGAGTCTATTTGATTATCTATTCGAGCACGTTTGTTGCTAACTTCGATATTGAAAATGTCACCAGATAAATCTAACGTGTAGATACCATTGTATAAAGTTCCGGTCCCATAAAGAATACTATTTAATGTTATGTAACAGCAATTGTTACTAAAAGTTAAATGATAACCTTTTTCATTCAAGCATGAAATAGATATAATGTTCTTTATTAACAAAGGAACAAAATAACAATTATCCAATTCTAAGACAAGTCCAGTAGGGAGCTTTAGCAAATATGTTCCGATGGCAACAGCAGCAATCTTTGCTCCATTTCCAACTCGCAAATTCGCTTCTCCCTTGACGAGTCTTCTTCTATTCCTTAGCCCCTGTATGTCATTACATATATGTGAGCTACACCCAGTATCAAGTACCCAGGTGGACGAGGAAATAGAGTGACATTCAATAACGAAGATACCTGAAGAGGATGGGGCATCGGATGCCTTCTTCTTCAAGGACTCAAGATAAACCTTGCAGTTTCTTCGCCAGTGACCCTCCTTGCCGCAGTGATGGCAAGTGCCTTTTGGTGCCTTTTCAGTCTTTTTGGCCTTTTTCTTCTTTCCCTTATTCTGTTCTTTGGGCTTCCTCTTAGAGCCTTTCTTTAAGGAACCAACTAACAGTACCGTCTTCTGATCCTGCTTTACAGAAGGCTCTACAGTCTTCAGCAGGTTGAGCAACTCAGGAATGGTAGTCTCCAGCTTGTTCATCCGATAGTTCATCACAAATTGTGAGTAACTCTTGGGCAAACAATGAAGAATTAAGTCAACACTTAGCTCGTGATCCATTGCAAATCCGAGTGTGCCTAGTCGCTCAATGTACCCTAGCATCTTCAACACAAACTATGAGACAGAAGTGACTTCCTGCATCTTAGAGGTGAAGAGGAGTCTGGAGACCTCAAACCTTTCGGATCTCGCCTGCTCGTCAAACAGCTCATGAAGATGGAAGATGATGGTATGAGCATCCATATGCTCATGCTGCTTTTGCAGCTCAGGTACCATAGCGGCCAGCATGATGCAACTCGCAAGTTCAGAATCGGCCACATGTTTCTGATAGGCTACTAACTGGTCTGGAGTTGCATCTTCTGGAGGATGGTTGGGAAGTTGTTCTTCAAGGACATAAACAAGCTTTTCTGCCTTGAGGACTATCCTCAGGTTTCGAAGCCAGTCCATGAAGTTTGGCCCAGTCAGCTTATTGGTGTCCAAAATGGAACGCAAATTTAGAGAAGACATGATCAAGTGATTATCCTAGAAATACAAATTGAGCTTATGTGAGAAGAATGATAAAGAATGCATCAATATACATTAATTAAATTGTATTTATTTTTCGAATTGAATAACCCTTTTCATCAATTCGGGAGATCGTAGGAACATCTCCAAATAGGTTGATATCCAACCATAGATAAGAACAACCATGGTTAGAGTCCATCAAGTTATTCTTAGCTATGAAGGTAGGTAATTATACCGATTACATATTATATATATGTAACTATCACATAATGCTATCAACTAATTGAATGTTTGCATAAATCATTGGGTTGTTAACTCATTAACAAGTATGCAACAATATACATAGCACCCAACTGCACCTCTCTTTACATCGACCTTGGCTGTGGCACAACAAATCGGTGCTCCAAGCTTAAGGCTGACCCATTAATCAAGAAATAGTTTTAATATGATTGGAGCTCATTCAACCGTTTAGTCAGGCTTAGATGTGTCCAACAACCAAAACTAAGGATTGACCTCTGACTCCAACTATATTAATCATAAACTAATTCCATGGTTTGAACATGTTGAGGTTCAAGCCGGGCATGGATGTTTCCATCAACCCAAACGAGAAACAAAACTCCGGTTCTAACCATATTAATGGAAGGTGTTGACCTTAATATTTTGTAAGGGGTTTTGGGTCTCATCCTTTTCTTTTAAGCACATTCATGACATATAATTATGTCATGTTCTAACGATTTCCATAATAAAGTATGTATGTGACTTAATTTATCATTTCTCATTAATTGAATTAGGAATCGGATTTCCTAATTCTAATTTCACACTTTATTCAAGGAATTGTTTTGGGAAACAATTTCCTAAATTGTCATAATCAATTTCGGAAATAATATGTTTAAGACTTTGATTTCTCTAAATCAAATCTTATTAAATTAAGAGACAGATTCCCTTAATTTAACCACATATTATTTTCATGAAAATCTTATTTAAGGAAATAAATTCTATAGGAAATAATTTTTCCTAATTAATTTTGGAGACAACAATATGTAAGAGCATCACCTCATAAATCAAATAAGGAAATTATCGTTTGAGAATCACCTCAAAAATTTTCAAGATTTGATCATATATTTTATTTATGGATAATTAATTACAACAAATTATTTACTTTGGGTGGCTCCCCGAGGCACTCCCCAAAGAAAAGAAATTTGTTG
>JAGFNQ010001156.1:0-28577 GCA_024364735.1 Boesenbergia rotunda | reverse complement strand
AGA
The DNA here is from genome assembly GCA_024364735.1 of Boesenbergia rotunda. Taxonomy (NCBI): domain Eukaryota; kingdom Viridiplantae; phylum Streptophyta; class Magnoliopsida; order Zingiberales; family Zingiberaceae; genus Boesenbergia; species Boesenbergia rotunda. The sequence continues at coordinate 28,574 of JAGFNQ010001156.1, read as the reverse complement.
ACTATCTCATCAGATGTCCTGAGAATTTTAATTTCCAAAATAACATCTGCTTGACTCATATTTTTCATATTGAAATTGTTGGTCAACATTCTCTTTGTACTCATGATTATCTCATGATTATTGCTCATTATAAACATATCGTCTACGTATAGACACACGATTACATGACATTCAGGTGTGATTTTGACATAAATCCATTTATCACATTCATTTATTTTGAATTCGTTTGACAACATTATTTTATCAAATTTTTCGTACCATTGTTTAAGCGCTTGTTTAAGTCCGTATAACGACTTAATAAGTCGACACACCTTTTCCTCTTTTCTTGGAGCTACGAACCCCTCGGGTTGCTCCATGTAGATTTCTTCTTCCAACTCACCATTTAAGAACGTTGTTTTAACATCCATTTGATATATTTCAAGGTCATACAATGTTGCGATGACTATTAGCACTCGTATGTACGTAATCCTTGTCACATGTGAATAGGTATCGAAGTAGTCAAGTCATTCCTTTTGCTTGAACCCTTTGGCTACAAGTCTAGCTTAATAATTGTCAATCGATCCATCCGTTTTATACTTGCATTTTAGTATCCATTTACAACCTAATTGTTTAGTACCAGTAGGGAGATCCACTAATTCCCATGTATGATTATTCATAATGAACTCGATTTCATTATTGATAGCCTTTTGCCATAATTTGGCGTTGGGACTAGAGAGAGCTTCACTTAATGTTCTTGGGTCTATTTCCGACATAAAAGTCATGAAGTCCGGCCCGAACGATTTTTCAACTCTAGCCCGTTTGCTCCGATGTGGCTCTAAGCTTTGATCGTCAATAGTCCTTTTACGATAACTAAGTTCTAAAACGTCTTATTCATTAGAACTTCCGTTGTAATCACTCTGAACATTTCCTTCTTATTTGAGAATACGTTTTCAAAGAATGTTGCATTCCGAGATTTTATGATTGTTCCCACATGAATATCAAGAATGTCTGACTTGTGAACTATGTAACGATATGCACTACTGTTATGGGCATATCCAACAAATATCACATCGAACGTTTTAGCTCTGATCTTTACTTGCTTTGGCTTGGGTACTTCGACCTTTGTTAAACACCCCCACACTTTCAAGTATTTGTACAATGACTCTCGGCCTTTCCATATTTCGTATAACATTTTATCACTTTTTTGTTAGAGATTTTATTGAGAATATGATTTGCCGATAATATAGCTTCCCCCCATAATTTCTGGGGTAAGTCTGAATTTATCAACAAGACATTCATTATTTCCTTTAGTGTCCGATTTTTACGTTCGACAACACCATTTGATTGAAGTGAGTATGACATCGTTGTCTGATGAATAATGTCAGATTCTGAACAAAACTCATAAAATGATGTACCGTATTCTTCACCTCTATCACTACGAATTATTTTAATTCATTTATCAAGTTAATTCTCAACTTTTGTTTTTTAGGTTCTGAAAGTTTTTAAGACTTCATCTTTACTTCTTAAAAGAAAGATATACAAAACCTCGTGTAGTTATCAATAAAAGTAATAAAATATATTTTACCTCCTCTAGTTTGCATGAATTATAAGTCACATAGATCACTATGTATCAATTCTAGATGAGTCGTTGACCTTTCAACCGAATGAAAAGGTAGTCTCGTTATCTTAGCTTCCACACACACTTCACATTTGTGCGTTTCGTCAACATTGATATTTGGTAATAAATTTAATTTGACGAGACGTTTCAGAGTATTATTATTAACATGCCCAAGTCGATCATGTCATAAATTAAAATACTCAACAACGTAGCTAGAAGCTTTAATTTTATTATCATCAAATTCACGGTGTACAGTCATTACAATCATTTTGAACTGACTCTATTCTAAATATCCTTTACTTACAAAGACATCATTCTTCTTAAGTACAAAGTTGTTTGACTGGAATACTAGTCTAAAGCCGTCCTTAACAAGTGTCGAACCAAAAACTAGGTTTTTCCTCATGTCGGGAACGAGGAGCACAGCAATGAGTGTTAACTCCTTCTCAGATGTTATCTTCAGGACAACTTTCCCGAGTCCGACAATCGGCGATGTAGTGGAATTGCTCGTATAGAGCTTTCTTCCACTTATCGGAGTATACTTGGAGAACATCGTCTTATCCGAACAGATGTGACGTGTTGCTCCAGTATTGATCTACCACTGCTTCGAGTTGTTCACCATCGTGTTGGCTTCAAACACGACCGCAGTGAGATTGAGTTCCGATAAATCGAGAAGCCTGTCATCAGATGTTGCGACATGGTTCGCAGCATCCTTCTGACTCTTGGTTGGTTTATTCGGGCGTCTACAATTTTTGGACAGGTGTCCTGACCTTCCGCAATTGTAGCACGAGCCCTTGAATGTCTAGCTTTGAGCCTTCTTCTTGAATTGCTTCAGCTTCTTGGCGTTTGGCTCAATCATGTTAGACATCTCGTAAATAGCCCGCTTCGTTCCTCTAGAGTCGGATAACTTTCGATTATCCTACTCTATTTGGAGCCTCAGGATCAGGTCTTCAAGTCTCATCTCATTTTGCTTATGCTTGAGGTAATTTTTGAAATCCTTCCATGACGGAGGGAGTTTTTCGATTACCACGGCTACTTTGAACGACTCGTTCACTTCATGCCTTCGGCATCCAGATCATGCAATATCAGTTGCATGTCTTGTACTTGAGACGTCATACTCTTGGAATCCACAATATTGATGTTCAGAAACTGGCCGACAATGAAATTCTTCAATCCGACATTTTTGATTTTGTATTTTTTCTCTAGTGATTCCCACAAAGATTTTGTCGTCTCCATTGGACTATACATGTTATACAGCGTGTCATCCAATGCGTTAAGAACATAGTTGCGGCATAAGAAATTTTCATGCGACCATGCATCACATGCAACCTTGCTGTTAACATCACCTTCCTTAATGGCTGGTGGGTCTTCACGCAAAAATTGTACGAGGTTTAACATTGTCAAATAGAACAACATCTTCTGCTGCTATTGTTTGAGGTTGTCTCTTTTGAATTTTTCTGACTTTTCTTCGTGCAGAACGACGGTCGGAACATCGTTAATCAATGTCATATCAGTTTGCAGAATAATTTTATTGTAGAATGCAAGGCTTTAAACTTTATGATCGTGGTGTAGTTGATTACCACATCAAATTAACATAGAAGGTCTATGATTTGAATCCTAACAACGCCAATTACTTTATAATAATTACGGAATATCGTTTTACCCGCTAACTCTGGCTCAGTTAATCGAGCAAGCCCCGCGTAGAAGTTCATCAACTCTTCTACGCTAACGACAAGTCTAGTGTTTAAATTATTCAGTTAGAGCGTCATTAAAATGCAATAACTAAAATTACAATATTTCACTTTTTTATTAGGAAGCCCAACAAACCTAACTATCCAAATAAAAAAATATTTGTCATGCATGTTATCAATTTAAGTTTGAATACTAAATAAAAAATATTAGTTTTAAATTACTTTTAAGCTTATGAAAATAAATGGAACTATTACAAATTTTTATATATGAACGAACGAAACGGTCGTTCCGACTCAAGAAATTCCAATAAATAACACAGCTTGCTTTGGAACGTCATTCTCAAATGTTAAAACAGTAGCTTTCGGGGCTATGGTATAGCGGTAGGATAACTAGTCGTTAACTCAAGCATCCGCGGTTTGATCCCCAGCTATGACACATTTTGCAAGAATTTTTCTTCCAAATGGGGCACGAATCCTGAGACGCTAGGCTTTTCAATTTATCCTGGTGACCGATAAAAAAATTCTGTAGGGTCGGACCGATCACCCTAGATTCAATTTGTCTGCTGTCTGGTTCATTTTTTCAAATGTTAAAACGGTAAAAGAACGAAACCGAACAATCAGACCGGAATGACATAAGAAAATCGGAGATAATTCCAGCTCGCGGCCTCTTCTTCTATTTGCCACTAGAGGAGGTTATTCTTGGATTGTTCGTTGATCCCGATATTATTTACGGGTAGCTCGGCCAGTTCAGCAAATCAGTTTGGCGCCACGAAGACTCAGCAAAAGGGCTGACGAAGACCTCGCTCGGGGAGTTCCCGAACCAGGAACCCTTCCGAAGTACTAACCGACCGACCCCGGGCGGGATCAGGGGAGAGGGGTCGAGCCTGAACACCCCCTTGACTCGGTCCCCCAAGTCTATTTTTCCGACCTCGAGCCGAGTCGGGGAATTCAGTCCTCAGTGTTCCATCGACCATATAACTGATAGATCCGGAACAAGACAAGACATACATAGTTCAACAGACCCCCGGCTCAGAGCGTACCTTATGCCTTTCAGCTCCTAGTCGGACGCGTGACGGCCCACGCTCCCTGGATAAGACCCGACCCGATCCATAACACTCGGACTCATCGGTCGGCACTCGGTCGCCGGACCAGCTCTCCCCTACGTCGGCATACATAAGTGCATACGGGGTACAACCCTAACGTCGGGGTAAGACGCGTCTTACCCATTTATGACACCTCGTGGTTATCCTGCTAACCCGGTACGGTTGTATCATCCGAGCACCTCGCGCCACGCCGTGGTACCTCTAGGTGCTCTCCTACGAGCTGACAAGTATTATACCTCTGTCTCGTCGACACGGACAGAGGTTGTCAACTCTCCCGGCTATATAAGCTCTTCCCCTCCTCATTCCGCAGGTATGCACAATTACATTCCACTTTACTCTTCTGTTTTTTCTTTACTATATTTCCTGCTGATACTGACTTGACCGTCGGAGGGTCTGATTTGGAAAAATCCCTGACGAATTTGCTAACGATCATCTTATCGTAAGTCACAGATAGGACAGAGCCAGGTCAGCAGAGTTCGTAGCATTCGAAAAACCATCTGACCTTTGAAACTTCTCCCTCATTTTGTAACATAGATCACTCGTCGTGAGAAAGAACGAGGAGGTGAAGAAGTCGTGAGCAAAGCAACACTAGATCCGATAGCGGCGGTTGCGTGTGAGCAAGGAGGAGTTTTAATAGAAATTTAGATTTTATTTAAAATTATATGTTAATAAATTAAATTAATCTCCAAATTAAATTCTATGTGGGAAATGAAACTAAAGGAAAATTTATAATTAAGGAGTTTTTTTTATAATTATATATACATCACGTAGTCATCCTTCTATGAAATGATATTAGAATTAAAAAAGTTAGAATTATGATAGCTAGACAAACCATATATCTATATGCAAAATCATCTAATCCATTATATTCTATTCTATTAGATTTCCTTTGTCATTTTGATCTTAAATTAGCATGCAATCTCAAAGTACATTTTCAAACACTTGGACCAATAATTAATAATAAAAAAGAAATAATTAAGAGCAAAATTAATTAACAATAACAAACAATTAGTACGTAGCAATTATTGAGGTAGGAATCTAGAAAACGCCTTGGTTTTTTTATTATTATCTGTTGTTTTCATACATGTAATACATGTTATTTATTAAGCATTTGCTATCGTTAACTTGTCGTTGTAATTAAAAGATTAAGTTTTGATAGGATAGAGTGATAGTTAAATTTGGATTAAAATTTATCAATTTCTCGTCTTCTTTACATGCTAATCACAACAATCAGACTAATAATAATTGCTATAATTTATCTCCACTTAGACGAACGAATAACTTTTAGAATCTTATAACTAAAAGGTTAAAGGCAATACTCAATCGGGAGCATATTGTAATCACTTCCCTTCAGTTTTTTTTTTTCAGAAATTGATTCTTTGTTTCTTATATGAAATAAGAAGTAGATCGTAAATTATTGATTGTTGACTTCTGTTGGCAGATCCAGCCCTAACGTCCCATCAAAGTCAACTACAAGCATTAATTGTCAACGGTGATCCGTCACCTATTTCACTGTTGTCTGGCCCTAACCGCCAAAACCAAAAATAATTCTGACTTAGATATGTCGAGGAAATCCATGTGCTAGAAATTAATCATTAATCATTTTTAGAAATTAATTTATTATTTAAAAAAAATGACGTTAGCATAAAAAAAATTATCCTAAACTACCTGCATATAAACTCAACTTTCTTCTCAGTACCTGCATCAAAAAAATTTATTTCCACTCCCTACATACAATGTTTTATGTATTTCAACAACAGATTTACCGAATTACCCTCAAATTTTTTAGGTACAAAAAGTCTGAAATCAAGTATAATTCTTTTTAAATTCAGCATCATTTAACTAAAATTTAGTATATTTCATATCAAATTAAGTATGACCTAAGCTAATCAATTAGTATGAACTCCTAATCAATTGGTACAGTGAAAAAAGAATTATGCTCAATTTGATAAAACATATATTAAATTCTAATTGAAATATAGTGAATTTAGGAAGAATTATATTTATTTTTGGACTTTTTATAAGTATAAAAAGTATGATACTTAATTTAATATAAAATATACTAGATTTTAATTATATAATACTGAATTTAGGAGGAATTATACCTCATTTTGGACTTCTTGTACCTAAAAATAATAAGGGTAGGTATGAACTCCTAATCAATTGGTCCGATGAAAAAAGATTTGTGCTCAATTTGATAGAGCATTTACTAAATTCTAATTAAAATATACTGAATTTAGGAAGAATTATACTTCTTCCTGAACTTTTTATACGTATAAAAGTGTGGTACTTAATTTGATAGAAAATATATTAGATTTTAATTATATGATACCGAATTTAGGAGGAATTATACTTCATTTTGGACTTTTTGTACCTAAAAATAATAAGGACAATTAGATAAAATAGTATTTATTTGAGAGCTAAAGCAAATAAAATTTTACATGTAAATAGCGGAAATAAACTTTTTTCGGACTGGAAATAAATTTTAAAATTTAATTGAAGATTTAAAGACAATTTACAGTTAGCATAATCTTACTTAAATTATCATATGATAAGTTACACACCTACGGACAAAGTTCCCCACGTTTTTCATTGGTATCCATGTGGATGGTACGATGTGAGTAACTGTGGGTTGGGTCGCCAACTCGGCATTGTTCTCGCTGCCACTCTCTTAGTTAAAGTCCCCTGGGGGCGATAGGGAGGACACACTCGTAGCAGCTCTCTTCGTTCTCATTTTCCTCCTTGCAAATCGAGATTTTAATCTGCGATCCTTGTGATGCTCGCAGAGGTCGTTTAATTTGTTTATGCTCTTCGTTTTTAGGGTAGGGGAGATTGAGGTTGAAGAATTAATTAATTCGATGGAGGACAAGAAGATCGACCTCGAAGCGCCGCTTCTCTCGGTGCGGAGATTCTCGGCCGCGGCTTCTCCGACGGAGGAGGGCGAGGGGCATCCTCCGCAGCCGAGGAGGGCGTCTCTGCCGTTCTATAAGTCGGATTTGAAGACGGGCCCGGTGCGCGTCCCCGGCGTCGTCCCCTTCCTATGGGAGCAGACGCCGGGGTTGCCCAAGACCGGGGCGGAATCCGCCGCCGTGAATGACGACGGGAAGATGACGATGACCCCCAAGCCTCCGCCGGGAAGGACGATCATCCGCAACGGCAAGTTGCGGGGTGACGTGCCTCTGGTTTTGAAGGTCGGCACGAGTGTACGAACTCGTAAAGCAACTCTGTTCAGGCAGGATACATTTTCTCGATCATTTGATTCACAATCAAAGGTCATAGACGTAAGAATCTAAATTTTATTATTTGAACATTTAAGATAACTAATTTTACAGTTTGTATATTAAATAATGATAATATTTTCTTTTACTTAGGATGAAATGGCTATTAGAGTTGCACATGCTATAAAGGAAGGGGAGCTACAGACTCTATCACATCATGATATAAATAATATATATTATGAGATTGTCGGTGGAAGTAAAAGGAACTTCCTTTATAACTTTGGCTCTCAGGCAAAAAATTTATTTGATATGTTTACTCCTAAACTCAAGGGTTGTCTAAGTTCTTCACATGCTGAAGTGGAAGCGTTAAGGAAGGAGAATCAAGAATTGAGAGAGCAGTTCATTGCATTGGAGCGGTCAATGGAAGACCGGGTCAATGCTGCAGTGGAAGATCGATTCAATGCGGCAGTGGAAGATCGAGTCAAGGTGGCGATAGAGCAGTCGATACAAGAATTCAGGACTCACTTTTTTTCTAAATCATTAATGAGTCCTTGTTTTCCAACGCCGCATGATTTTAATTTTCAAGAGACCCAAGAACCTAGAGCTCATGAGAAGTAGCTAGCTGATTATAGCAAAATGATATTGTGGAGGGTGTCGGATTAATTCTTGGTATGAATAGTCTTCATTGTTTATGTCATGTGCTAGATCTTTTCAAAATATAGTTCAGTTTGCTCCGATTGCAATATTATGCATTGTTTTCATTTCTAAATTAAGAGTGCTTCACATGTTAAATACTCATGAATTAAGGTTTTTTCATTAATTTTCATGTTTAACAGAGGAAGTTGTGGATGTTAGCAAAGTTCAAATTAAACACTTCTCTACGGTGTTCCATTACCATTACTTTCATTATATCTTCTAACAATTGTTTAAATTGCTATGTCAATTATTGTTTCAAGTATCCTTTAAATTTTGTCTGAATCTTAACGAAAATATAGCCCTTGAGTTTGAGCTATATTGTTTGCTTTCACTTATCAAACTTAATTTACCCTCTCACATTATTAGTTTTAGAAAATGAATTATCTTAGTTACTGTTGATTTTTGTGTTGAATTTCAAATATATTGAAGGAGATGGTGTATGTGTTTAGTCCCACATTGCTAAGCCAAGAGAGTTGGAATGTCTTATATATGAAGTCATTCCTACTATGCTTAGAAAACTTAAGGGGGCCTACACACATGCATGGGCTGAGCCCAAACCAGGTGGTTTTAGGAGGTCGCAGTTCGATTTTGCAGATTTTGGTTTGGTTCCTAAACCAATTTGGTTTTTTTCCTTTTCCTTTTATTTTTTGAGGAATCAAGCGTCGCACGGCGCGACGCCTCGCGTGGCCGCGACTCCTCAGCACGAAGAGGCAATAGAATGCCTCTTCGGATCTATAAAGGGAGGATAGAATGCACTTACGATCATCATCATCTCCTTGCTCGTTTTCGGCTTTCTTTTTCTCTTCGCTTTCTTCGAGTCTTGAGGCTTCTTCGATCAGAGATTGTGTCCGAAGGCAGCGTTTGTCTTGAAGTGCACCTACGAACATCGCGCGGTTGTCGGATCTTAAGAGGGTGTTGCCGGAAGCCTTTGCACCGTGGGGTGACAATCAATTCTCTAAGGGCAGTCGGGCTTCAACCAGATAACTATTCCTAACTCTGCTCTTTTCTTATCAGACTATTGTATCTATATATTTTTTACTGTCTACTTTAACTCATATTTCTACTGCTTATTCGATTCTACAATTACCACGTAGGCATCATTGATATTTATTAAATATATACATCTTAGATGTTGACATCCTAAAGCACGTTTTTCTACCATTACACAATTGAAACAATTGTTGGTTGCGTCTAGGAAATAGAAGCATGTTTTTTATTATTTTAAATAAGTTAGATCTCAAGATATTTGACTACTTGGGCCAAATACCCCCAATCAGGCATTCACTCAGGTTGTCCCTAGTTAGGAAAGCTAAACAAACATCTAAACTGACTACCACGGGTAAGGAAGGAAGATCATCCGATTCCTCTTTAAAAAAAAACCCGGAATGAATCAATATAAAATAAAATATAATTGGAGATTAAATCGTGGATGTCTAAATAAAAACTTGATCTTTTTTACTGTACCATAACTCAGAGAGCTGAATGGATCAACATAAGAATCATTGAACACGATGCAAAATTCAAATTATTTACCACCCACTTCAACCGACCAATAATTATCCCTATTTCTTACATATAGATCCAAACAAACCGCACACATTGAAAGTAACAAATAGTGCGACCATACCGTCTAGATCTCGAAGGATGTCGAGGAAGCGATCCAAGAGAAGTGCGTCATACTCGACCAACTTATCATCCTAGAAGACTTTCGCCGGAGCTAGAAGCCTCGTGCGGGCATCAATGGAATGCCATCTTCTCCAGCTTAGTCATCACCAACTATTCACACCTCCCTGTCATTCTCCACAATGCAACAACAAGGCAAATTGGAAATCTGCATATGGAGAAGACGACGAAGAGGAACAAGCAAGGACAAAGTCAGAAATTTCATACGAGGAGGCTAAAGGTATGTGTTTACATTGAGGAGAGAAATAAAGTAAGAGAAATACAGAAAAGAGAAAAGGTAACAAAATAACTTTCTTGATCGAATAACTTGTCCATAAGACATACAATTTATAAAGGCAGTAGGGTAACTAGTTGTAACCCAGGCATCCACGGTTCGATCCCCAACTACGGCGCATTTTGCAAGAATTTTTCCTCTAAATGGGGGCGCAAACCCTGGGACGATGGGCTTCTAGACTGCCCACCGTAAGCGCTTCCCGATTTACCCTGGTGACCGGTGGGAAACTTCCGTGGGATCCGTCCGATCACCCCAGGTTCAATTTGTCTGCTGCCTGGTTCATCATTTTTTTAATTTTTTTATAAAGGCCTTAGGATGTTTAGTCAAATAAAAAATTAATAAAGAAACTATTAATTAACATATTTATAAAGAAACTGTCAATTAACATATTAATAAGGAAAAAAATTAAACTAATAATATAAATTTGATTTGACTCTATCAAAAAATCTTATTAAATAATTATTCTCTTTTATCCCCTGATAAACTTAACGGGATATCTATGAGGTTGAGTTTACATGATAGTCTGCTGTAACGTTATCTAGATAATGATTTCGTAAAGATATCAGCAATTTGATCTTCTGCAGAGATATAAGAAACAGACAATTGTTTGCTTGCCACACGCTCTCGAATAAAATGAAAATCAATCTCAACATATTTTGTACGAGCATGAAATATTGGATTTGCTGTAAGCTATATTGCTCCAATATTATCACACTAAATTTTTGGTGCAATATGTGATACAAGATGAAGTTCAGAGAGAAGGGATTGAAGCCAAATAATTTCTGGCATTGCATTGGCTATGACTTTATATTCTGTCTTAGTACTTGAACGAGATACTGTAGGTTGCTTTTTTGAATTCTAAGAGATAAGATTTTGTCCAGAAAATATTACATATCCACTAGTAGAGTGTCTATCTTTAGGAGAACTTGTCCAATCTACATCGCTATAAGCATATAAATTTCGAGATGAGTGGCGATATAAAAGAAGGCTATGTAGAATAGTGCATTTGAGATAGCGATGTATTCTTTTCACACCTTCCTAATTTTGTTCAGTGGGAGTATGCATGAACTGACAAACGCGATTTACTGCAAACGTAATATCAGGGCATGTGATAGTGACATACAGTAAAACTCCAACAATACTTCAATAAATCTAGGGATCAACCATCACCGAAGAGGAAGAAGCTGTAGAGAGGTTATTTGTAGTAATTGGTGTAGGGACTGGACGTGCTCTATCCATTTTAGCTCTTTGAAGAAACCCAGTAATATATTTTCTCTAAGAGAGGATATAACATTCATCATGTGGAATGAGTTCAATACAAAAAAATGAGCATTTTCTAAATCTCGAATAGAAAATTCTTGATTGAGAAGACTTAATAGATTTATAATGTCCTTTTAATCATTGTCAATTAATAGAATGTCATCCATATAAATTAGAAAAAAATATCATAGATCTATCATTATGTCTGTAAAATAGAGAGAAGTCAGTTTTTGATCCAGAAAATCCTTGAGCCTGTAACCATTTAAATAATCAATGAAATCATGCACGAGGAGTTTGTCGAAGACCATACAAAGATTTCTTGAGGTGGCAAATATGAGATGAAAATTATGGATGAATAAACTCAGGTGGTTGCTCCATAAATATCGTTTTCTCAAGAATACCATGAAGAAATGTATTAGAAACGTCTAATTGTCTGATAGACCAATTAAAACTAATAGGTATTGATAACAATAATCTAATAGATGTAATTTTGATGACTAGGCTAAAGGTATTATTGAAGTCAATATCTGGTTGTTGACCAAATCTTTTGGCTACAAGTCGAGCTTTATACCACTCAAGAGAACCATCAGCTAGATGCTTAAGATGGAATATCCATTTAGAGCCCAAAACATTCATAGACGAAGTGCGTGGAACTAGGCTCCATGTTCCATTGTGAAGAAGTGCATCAAATCCTGTAGTCATTGCACTACGCCAATTCAGATCCTTGTTTGCCTATGTAAAACTAGTTGGCTCAATAGATTTTGAGGAGACCACTAGAGCTCGAGGAAGAGGATATCGAGTAGCCATTAATGGGCATCGTGCATATATATCACTTAAGGGAAGTATGCGACGAGGAGCATTATCATCTGAATCACTTGTTGATGGTGATAAGGAAGTGGGTTGGCATGGTGAGTTTGTTATCGGACTTGTATTATTTGATGATCCAAAGCTAGAAAACATATTATCTTTGATTGGTGAGATTTCTAAAATTGGAGCAACAACTTGAAGTGATTCTGATGGTATAGGAGAGTTATTAGGGAGCTCCGCGGCGTGACCTAGGATGTCATCTCTTCCGATAATGTTGGGTGACATCAAGAAAATACAACTTGTATTTGGAGGAGAGATTGAAGAGACTACTGAAAAAGGGAATAGAGATTCATCAAAAGTAACATGTCTTGATATATATATCCGTCCAATTGGTATATGTAAGTAACGGTACCCATGATGCATATTACTATAACCAAGAAAAATATATAGTAATGAACGAGAGTCAAGTTTGTGTTTAGAGTAGTGGTGTAACCTATTGTAGATAATGTTTAATTGGATAGAAAGTATACTAAATTCAAGTTTAAATGATACTGAATTAGGAAAAATTATATCTTATTTTGGACTTTTTTAACCTATATTTTGCCACGTATCTCTAAAAAAATGTGTTCGCGGGTAGTGGGTCCCATGTTATTGATTGACCTATTATAGATAATGCTCAATTGAATATAAAATATACTCTGTGTTAACCCTAGACTGGGTTGGTAGGGATGCTGGGGTGAGCAAATCACCTTTTGTCATCTCAATTGGATATAAAATATATTAGATTTTAGTTTAGATGGTACATAATTTATGAGAAATTATAAAATATGATTATATATATATATATATATATATATATATATATATATATATATACACATAAGCAATGATAGGGAGAGTGAAAATGGGAGAGTGAAAATCATAGTGAATGATGTGGCATGACGTGGGACACACTACCCGCGGACACTCTCCCATTTTCACTCTCCTAATCATTATTCTACATATATATATATATATATATATATATATATATATATATATATATATATATATATATATGTAAGAGTTAAAATTTGAAAATAACCTTATTGAAAAGGTAGGAGAAATTTTCAAAAATTTTAAAAAGATTTGTGGGGATAAATATGTTGGCGTTACAGGCGTTACAAGCCTTGATTTTGAAACGTTGAAACGTTGACAATCAAGAGCATTGAAGACCTCCATTAATGGAGGTAAAAGAAACGCCTAATTCTTCCTATAAAATGGCTTCCAAATTGCAATCCAAAGATTAGACGAAGAGGAACATCTGAGCTTTGAATCTGTGAGGGATTTGGTTTGTGGATAAATCGGGTTTTGTCCGTGGTGATATCTCGCGTGACAGCAGGCAAGCAGAGGAAGAAGAAGCAAAGAAGATCACTGTAAGTTCGATTCCATTTCATGCTTTCAATCTGACAATGGTATCAGAGCAATTAGATTGATTAGAGCATGAAAGGAGATCATTCATTTACCTTTGTAATGAAAATTCCTTTGCGATTTCGCCGATATCATCTTCTTCTCGGCGTTTTCACTCCCCTGGCCAACGATCGCTTCACGCGCGGGAGATCACTCCATGGCGTCGGTGATGGTGAAAAAAAAGGAAGGTTGGCTGAGTGGGGAAGAAAGCTGCGAGGAGAAGATGAGAGGCGGCGGTTGCGTGCGGTTGAGAGGCGAATGATTAGGTTTTGTGGTTTTAATGAGAAAAGTTGATTTTAATAAAAAAAAATCCGAAACCTATTCCACTCTGCAAAACGCTGCTGCCTAAGGGAGGATCGAACCACAGACCTCCCATTGAAGGCAAAGAGCCTTGACCAGAAACTCTATTCGGTAATTTGTTTAAATTTGGTTCAACTTATTTAAATTAGATTCTAGTTTGGTTTTAAAAGGATTAAGTTGGTCAAATCGGTTTTGGTTTAACCCATTAGTTGATTTAACCAAACCGTTTTGATCAAATAATCTGAACTAAACAGACTGGTTTGATCGTTATGTTGAATCTCAAATTTAAAGAGGCTTAATTGTAGCTACAAATAAAAAGGAAACTTATATGTCTTTATCTATTCGTGTTGTGAATTGAATTGAACCAGTTTTGTTACTGGTTTGTCGGTTTTGTACTGACATTGTGTATTTCAATTCCAGATGCCGAGATTTATTACCACAATGACTCGTCGAGATGTGCGACGGAATCATTTGAGCGAACAGATAAAGGAGATTGACTACCTCCCACATCTAGGCATCCAAGGGCATATGGGAAGGCTTGATCGTCTATTTTGGAAACTCGAACAGGAAGAGTTTTCAGTTCTAGATAACTACCGGATCGGGGCATTGATTAGTTCATTGCCGAGGCGTGCTGAAGTAGCTGCAAGATGTATTTGGGGATGCTACGAAGGACGTATCTCATATACCGAGTTGTGTAGAGAACTACTTCGCCAGAATTTTTCAGAAGAGGATCTGGAAGATTCTGAGGACGATCTGGAAGAGGATCTGGAAGATTCTGAGGACGATCTGGAAGAGGATCCTGAAGAATTTGAAGAGGATCCAGAGATGGATCTGATTGAGGAATTCTAAGGGGATCATGAGGAAATCGAGTGGGATCCAATAGTGGATTCTGAGGAGGACCCAGAGGAAGATCCCGAAATGTTTGAGGACAATCCCGAAATGTTCGAGGACGATCCCGAAATGTTCGAGGAAGATCTTAAAATACTTGGGGAAAATCTTGAAATATTTGAGGAAGATCTTGATATTGAAATGATCGAGGAAGATCCTGAAATATTTGAGGAAGATCCGATAGAATCTGTGGAAGATCCCGAGCCTGATCAGACTGGCCGATTAGAGATGAACGAGAGAGTGATAGCCACTGCCATAATATTTTTTATTATGGGAATGATGTCAACTTATCTAGTTCATTAAATTCTGTTTGTTGTACCAACTGATTAAGCCTATTAAATAAAGTTATGTTATGTGTTAACTGACTTGTCAATGATTAGTTCATTTATATGATTAGTTCATATTCAAGATAAATGATTAGTTCATTTAATGGGATGTATGTAATATAATTGATCAATGTTAATTAGATTGGATGATGCGAATGATGATTGAAAACGTAGTTATCACTTGATTTCGTAATCCAAGTCAAGTTTACATTGAGTCAATCAAAAAATTATGTACAGTTGATATACACTGAATTAATAAATAATATGTTTATTTATGATAGATCATGACAACCAAGAACATCATAGCTGAACTGAACAAGGGGGAGAAATTGTATGGGGACAACTATAAAATATGGCATCTCAAGGTACAATATGTTCTTAAGGAACAAGAAGTTCTGGAGGCTGTAAATCATTTCATGGTAGAACCTGCTGTTGGTTCAACTGCACAGTACAGACTTGATCTAGATGCCTATAGGGCATGGAAGAAAAAGGACTCCACTGCAAAGGGGATATTGATTAGTTCAATGGTAGATGACCTGGTATTTGAGTATGAGCCACTACCATCAGCTCATGCTGTCTGGGTTGCCCTGAAAGAGAGATACAGTGGAGTTAGTGTAAGCAATCTTCGTCAACTGACAATCAAGTTTGACAGTTGTAAAAAGCGCCCGAATGTAACGATGACCCAACATCTGAGAGAAATGGGTAATATGATTCGGGAGCTTAAGACTGTTGGTCATGAGTTGACTGATGAACAACAGGTTCAAGCAGTTATTCGTTCCCTTCCTGATTCTTGGGAAACAATGAAGCAGAAC
The DNA here is from genome assembly GCA_024364735.1 of Boesenbergia rotunda. Lineage (NCBI taxonomy): Eukaryota > Viridiplantae > Streptophyta > Magnoliopsida > Zingiberales > Zingiberaceae > Boesenbergia > Boesenbergia rotunda. Next base: position 12,473 of record JAGFNQ010001156.1, on the reverse strand, counting down.
CTTACTCACAATGAGAGTATCAGGACTTTCATTGATGTCTCACGCCATATTGAACTGGAGGCGGAGAGAGTAGAATCCACAAGGATTTCTGAGCAAGCTTTTGTAGCTGAAGGTTCTGGATCCAAGAATAAGAAAAAATGGTTTAAGAAAGGAAAGGGAAAGGGAAAAGAAGCTGGTGCTACTACTGTGCAAGACCCAATCAAGAAGAAAGGAAAGAAGAATGGAAAGAAACCTAAAGGCAAGCTAACTTGCTACAACTGTGACAAGAAGGGTCATTTTGCTCGAGAGTGTACTGAGCCGAAAAAGGTAAATCCATGTTTGTCTTCTTTTCATGAGCTTTATGTTGCTAGTTCGGTGTTGTTAGCTGACTCTTATCCTTTGTGGATTATAGATTCAGGAGCAACGAACCATGTAGCTCGTGATCGAGCTACGTACGTGGAGTACCGTCGCGTACCAGCTGGCAATAAGTGGATATATGTGGGAAACAATGCAAGAATTGAAGTCAATGGAATTGACACTTGTAAACTCAACCTTCGTGGTGGGCGTACATTGTTTCTGCATGATGTCCTGTATGCTCCTGAGATTCGACGGAATTTGATTTCTGTTAATTGTCTTTTTGAATTGGGTTATTGTATGAATTTTTACAGTCATCGTGTAGAACTTAAAATTGACTTTGTGTTAATTGGATATGGTTTTATATCAAACAGTTTCATGGTTCTTGATGTAGAACCAGATGTTAATTGTGGAAATAATGGTTGTTTTTCAAACATTGCTCTTACTAGTGATGCTGATGTTAATGATGAAGTTTGGCATGCTAGATTGGGACATATAGGACAAGAAAGAATGAATAGATTAGCAAGAGAGGGTCTTCTCGGCACTCGTGCTAAAGTTGACTTGTCTATATGTGAGCACTGTCTTGCTGGAAAAGGAACTAGGAAACCGTTTGGTAAGACTATTAGGGCTGATTCAACATTGCAATTGATTCATTCGGATATTTGTGGTCCGATGAACATGAAGGCTAGAAATGGTAGTTCATATTTCATTACATTTATTGATGATTTCACGCGTTTTGGTCATGTGTATTAGATTTCTCATAAATCTGAAGCATTAGATTGCTTTAATCGTTATTTGAACCAAGTTGAGAATCAATTGGAACGTAAGGTTAAAACCTTACGCACTGACCGTGGAGGTGAATACTTGTCTGATCAGTTCAAGACAATATGTAATGAGAAAGGGATTATTAGACAGTTAACTATCCCTGGAACTCCACAGCAAAATGGAGTTGCTGAAAGAAGAAATCGAACTTTTCTTGAAATGGTTAGGTCGATGATGGCTCAAGATAATTTGCCTATTTCCTATTGGGGAGATGCATTATTGGCTGCAACCTACATACTTAACTGGGTGCCTTCTAAATCCGTTCCATCTACTCCATATGAACATTGGACAGGCAGAAAACCAGATTTGAGTAATCTGAGACCATGGGGGTCAGCTGCTTATATTCATGACAAGACTCACAAATATGGAAAGTTAGGACCCAGAGGTAAGAAGTGTATTTTTGTAAGATATTCTGATACCTCTAAGGGTTATGTCTTTATTGGTGAGCAACAAGATGGAACCATCTCTGAAATTGAGTCAAGAGATGCTACTTTTCTCGAAACTGAATTCCCAACAAGAGGTGAAGTTGATAAATCAACTCCTCTATTTGCAATAGAGGAGGAGGATACTGTTCCTCCATTAACAAATTAGGAATCTCAGGGAATGCTTGAATCTAGTCAACCTAGTGGGATTGAATTACCTATAAGTGAATTAGTTTCTCAACAGTCAAACCTGCGAAGAAGTAATCGTAAGATTATTCCTCGGAGAAGGTTTGACATTGATCAATGAGGCATTAATGATTCTCCCAGTTGACGATGAAGAACCTCCAACGGTTGAGGAAGCATTGAGATGCTCAGTTAGAGAAAAATGGAGAATTGCAATGGATGAAGAAATGGAGTCTATGAGAAAGAATCAGGTTTGGGATTTAGTCGATCTTCCTCTAGGCCGAAGGGCTATTGGGAATAAATGGATTATCAAAATCAAGAGGAAGGCAGATGGATCGATTAATAAATACAAAGCTCGTCTGGTTGCAAAAGGATATACCCAAATGGAGGGTATTGATTTTGAAGAGACATTTTCCCCTGTTGTGAAGTTTGTGTCAATACGTGTCATTTTAGCTATAGTAGCATATTATGACTTGGAATTACATCAGATGGATGTAAAAACGGCTTTCCTTAATGGTAATCTTGACGAGGAAATCTATATGGCACAACCAGAAGGTTATATTGCTGATGGCCAAGAGGAAAAAGTATGTAGACTTAAAAAGTCTATATATGGGCTAAAGCAAGCGTCGAGACAATGGAACATAAGATTCAATGAAGTCATTTTATCTTATGGTTTTGAAATGATCAATGAGGATCATTGTGTTTACCTAAGAAAGGATAAAGGAAAGTTGGTCATTTTATCATTATATGTTGATGATATGCTAATAGCTGGAAATGACTTAAAAGTTGTGATTGAGGTCAAGTCTTGGCTTTCATCACAATTTGACATAATTGACATGGGAGAAGCTGAGTATATCTTAGGAGTACGGATCATTCGTGATCGATCAAAAAGACTTTTGGGTTTGTCCTAAGAAGCTTATGTTACTAAGATACTACAACACTTCAATATGTTTGATTGCAACGTTGAACAAACACCTATAGCGAAAGGTGTTGTTTTGAGCAAAAGTATGTCTCCCAAGACTCCTGAAGAGATAGCAGAGATGAAGAAAAGACCATATGCTAGTGTCATTGGTAGTTTGATGTACACTATGTTGTGTACTCGCCCTGATATAAGCTATGCTATTGGCTTAGTTAGTCGTTTCCAGTCAAACCCAGGATCGAGACACTGGAAAGCAGTAAAAAAGATATTCAGATATCTCAAAGGAACGGCAGATTATTGTCTCTGCTTCCAAGGATCAAAACTGAGCTTGAAGGGCTACGCAGATGCAGATTGGGCAGGGGACCTTGACGACAGAAAATCCAGATCTGGCTATATTTTTTTGCTGAATGGAGGTGTCATTTCATGGAACAGCAAGAAACAGGCTTGTGTAGCACTGTCGACAATGGAGGCTAAGTATGTGGCTTGTGCAGCGGCTGTACAAGAAGCTGTCTGGTTGAGAAGGTTCCTGAAGCATCTGAAGATTGTTGAGGACAGTGGGAGCTCTGTTACAGTGTGTTGTGACAATCAAGCTGCTATAGCTTTTTCCAAGGATCCTAAATATCACAGCAAAGGCAAGCATATTGAAATTAAATACAATTTTGTAAGGGATATTGTTGGCAAGAAAAAGATAATTCTTGAGTACATCACTACCCGAGCAATGCTTGCAGATCCTTTTACTAAGCCGTTGACTAAAGAGTCGTTTTATGAACATGTGAAGTCTTTGGGACTGCGCAAGTTGTAACAAATTGTAAAGACTATTATTTAAATGAAATGTCATGATCTATTCAGTGTGAATGCATTTGTTACATTTGAAAAAGTCTCAATGAGCATGTTGGCAGGCTGAGATTGGTCCACTCACATGGACAATTGTCTCTATTTGTTGAGTACAAATAGATGTAAGACCATTACTTATGAGACAGCTTATGTAGTTGTGAAGAGAGACATACTCATAAGTTGAGGTCGCCTTGATTTTGTATCAAGATGAGATCATTTATGTAATGATCGTAGTAAATGCACCCACCATTTACTAAACCTGTTTAAAGCCAGATTGGAATTCATAAGTTGAATTCGGATTAGACGTTAGGTATGTCTAGATCGAAATCTATACGATGTTAGATATTTGAGAAAAACATGCACTCTTTTTGGTAAAGAGAAAAACATCGTAGCATGTGATTCATACCACATGTGCTATAGCGACAATAAGGGTAGTAGGAGAAAGGATCCCTGCTTCTCTACTATGTGAGACCCTTAAGATTATCAGTTAATCTCAATCTTACCCTAAGTGACTATTTAGCTGTCTACTTGAAGTTTTAATCAGTGTTTGCTACTTTAGTGTGTGTCCTATTGACTATGGATGATTCGGTTTATGGAGCATAACTAGGAAAGCGACTGATTAGAATGAATAGATTCTAGCTGAAAAGGAAGATTAAAATTGGTTTACATCTGTAATACTTATTCACTAGTCGACCAGTTACATTTTTTGTTAAGTACTTAAAAATGTAATTGTGAATAAATGTATTGATTTGAGATGTCGAACATGCTCTTGACATAGATGTCATATGAGGGATTAGAGATGTTCATATTGATGTAAATATTTAATCTGGGGTAAAGGCAAGTTATTGATGTCTCTGATTCGTTCTATAGATCAGCTAAGTTAAGTGTAACAACTTTCTTAACATTAATTGCTCAGTGTGCTTGCTGTCACACGAACCATTTTCCCTGAAGTATGAATTGAATGTTCTTATATAGTCTTTGTGACTTTCTGACATGGTCTTAGTGACTAGATGCTCCTATATGGTCTTTGTGACTTCCTTACATAGTCTTAGTGACTAGATAACCTATATGGATAGAGTTGGACGAGTGGGAGATGTTGGCATTACAGGCGTTACAAGCCTTGATTTTGAAACGTTGAAACGTTGACAATCAAGAGCATTGAAGACCTCCATTGATGGAGGTAAAAGAAACGCCTAATTCTTCCTATAAAATGACGTCCAAATTGCAATCCAAAGATTAGACGAAGAGGAACATCTGAGTTCGAATCTGTGAGGGATTTGGTTTGTGGATAAATCGGGTTTTGTCCGTGGTGATATCTCGCGTGACAGCAGGCAAGCAGAGGAAGAAGAAGCAAAGGAGATCACTGTAAGTTTGATTCCATTTCATGCTTTCAATCCGACAAAATAGACTCGAGATGAGTATTTACGGATTATTTAAAGAAAAGTTTGATTTTCCTTATATATATATCCCATTGCCCTTCCTCCTCTCCACCAGTTTTCGCCCGACGCCAACTCCTCCCCAACACGCTCGACGCCAGCGGTTGCCTTCACCCCTCCCCGGTCGATCGACGCCGATCTTCATCTCAATGGATCTCTCGAAGCTTCGCTTCGTCATGGGACTAGCAATCGCTGCCGTGTCATTGGAGTTGGCACCGTAGATCCCCTTCACTGCCCCATCGGTAATCGTCACAGCGCCGACTGCTGGCTTCTCCTCTTCGCATCCTCCTTTATGCCACCCTCTTTCGTAATCATGCCACCACAAGCAAACGAGATTGTTGATTGTTTCCTCCTCGCGATTGACCGTGGGATAGGTGTCGGTTGTCCCTGATTAGTGGAGGTTGTTTGTGGGAGAGGAGGGATCACCGGAGCGTTAAGGAATTCAGAGGCGTTTTTCCTTCGGCTGTCACTGTGTTCACCAAACTCGGAACAATGGTAGCCTTATCGGCGCATCCCAGGTGAGATTTTGTTTTTTTTTTTGGGATAAATTATTTCTGGTATGGAATAGAACTGCGAAGATGGGTTGGTAATTGGATTAGCTAGCTTAATGAGATGTGGATTAGTTGGGAGGTGTAGGGTTGGGATTGGATTGGATTGGAGGTTTTTGTTCTCCTTTTGTGATCACTACCGTGAGCTTTTGGGTGGATGGATGTTATTTCTCTTGGATTGTAGATGTTGGTCGATTGTGGCGTAGATGAATGTACAGTTTGATCTAATTGTAGTGTTGTTGAGGTGTGGATGGAGCCGGATGTGTGTTGGGGGTGAATATGGTGCGTAGTGCATGTCGGTTGATCTTGTAATGTCCTACTTGTGATGTTTATTGCCGTTAGCTAAGGTTTGGGTGGTGAACTCGTTGTGGTTATCTTATGGTGTATTTGCTGTAGCGTACATGTTAGGGATTGGTTGGTTGTTTAGTTTGTCTCCCTTTGATCCTATGTCATGTGTCATGTGATACATTGTTGGGATTAGGTTAGGTGTTTGGATTCCATTTGCTGTTGTAATGCTCTTACCGAGAGCTATACTGGGGGGATTTGATCGTGTTGGGATTAGGTGACGGCTAGGAAGCTTGATTGGATCTGGTCTTGGGTTAAGTAAAGATTGAACCTAACCGCAATATTTAGGTTTTATTTGGAAGTTGATCATTATAATTAGGGTGATTCTAGTTAGGTTGTATTACACTTAGCTATTTGGCGTTTGTACCTAAGTTATATTTTTGTCACAGGACCTTGGTTGGACTCGGACATCTAGACGGGATCTTTGTTTGACACGGACATCACTCTGGAGGCAGGTACTTCTTACTTGATTCTTGTAGTATCATTTACCTTAAATGCATGATTGTTTTATTATCTGAGTAGGTTGTTTTACCTTAAATTTATTCTTCTTGTTTTCTTGCTTGATACTTATTCTGTGCATGACTTTTGAGTAGAACTTCAAAATGCTCAGTTATATAGTCTCAATCTCTTAACTTCTGATCTAAAGAGTACCGCGTATACGCGTGTACTGTAGAATAATCATTTGACCTATCTAGGATTTGGTTGGTATTAGATAACCCTACCCAGTAGATTAGTGTATGTTTTTTTTACCTTAGTGTTGATTGTGTTTTTAGTATCGTATTGTTTGCTTAGTTTTGGTTTGATTGAGGTTGTGCATATTAGTGACATGCATCATAGCGTTGTTTGCATGCCGACAACCACTGACTCCCTTGTGGTCGAGACGTGTCGTTGGTTATATTTTCTTGTAATGCCACGCTCAGTTGGAGTCGTGTACAAACAGTTGATACTTCCTAGGTAATTGGAGTCCCCACAGGTGTTTCGGTGTTTTTATAGCCACAGGTACTTCGACTTTTCATTCAGGGCCACAGGTATTGTGAGCTATTTGCATAGCCACAGGTGTTTGGCATTTGTATCTTGTCCACTCAACCTACCCAATGTAGCAATGGTTGGTGTATATACAGTATAGGTCATGACATCATGCGCATATTATGCATTAATGTGCATTTGCTTGTGTTTGTTGTACTTGTTTGAGCTATGATTGTTGCATTTGATTAACATGCATATATGATTATGATTTGCATTTATTAAATGATGTGGATCTGATTGGCAGTATTATATTAGCAGTTTATTGAGGTATTAGGGGGATTTCTGATCTTGCCCCTACATGCTACATGGTTTTCAGGTATGTTTTATTCGTACAAATGCATTTGGTTTATATTCTTTATTCCAAAGATCGTATACCCTCGTTTCTTTATACTTGTTTCATCCTTTTATATACCGTGCATTTATCTATTCTTATATCCGCAAAGTTTCACCCGGAACTCACCATCTCTCGTCCCTCTTTTTGTTTCAGGTAGTCTCTCCGTTTGAGTATTATTTTTATTTGTCTTCGTATTCTCATGTTATTTTTATCGTATTAATGTTGCTTTGGTTTTGTTATCATTTCGGATGGTATTTGACTTTTCATTAGAAGTGTATTTAATTGCTTCCGCTGAATTTTAATTTGCTGTATTTCAGTTTACGAAAATTTATTTATTTTGATTATCATTTATTATATAAATTGTTTAACTCTGTGGATGTGGTATTTTTCTTTTATTTCTGATTGTATAGATGCCAGTCGTGTGAGGTTGTGCCATGTTAGTTGAGATGTGTGTATATATATGTTTTAGATTGTCCGTCGTACAAGGAGGGTGTTGTTTGATTTTCAAGCGAGCACGAGCCTTTAGCGGCGTGATAGAAATTGTATCTCCTTTTGGATTTTTTTTCTTACACTAGAAGGTGAAAATAATGTTTTGTCGCTGCTCCGATTTTTGTCTTCAACATCGATGAAATTGGTTTGGATGGTTGTCGATGATTTAGGGTCAAAGTCAGGGGAGTTCGTTGGAAGTTGAGACAGTAAGTTGGAAATGGAGGGGTATTAGTATGTTTCAAAAAAAAATTAAGATAATTAAATAAATTAGCATGCATTTAGGATTATCAGAGAGTAAGAATAAATAAAATCTGAGTAAGGGATTAGGAGAAAGTTGAGTTTCTCATCAGATGTTTTTGGACAAATTTCCCTAATTAAATTAACATTAAGCTTTAAAAATAAATAATGTACATGTACAATCATCTATTCTAGAATCATTATGTCAATTTGAGATTTTCAAAGATATTTATTTTCAAAGAATAAATTTAGATGACAAGATTTAATTTTCTTCTCAAACATATTGAATCGATTAGATTCCCTTTATCATTTTAATCTTAAATATCGTTCAATCTCAAATGCCCATCTTATCACCACGATATATGGCTCATTTTCAAACACCAGCACATCATTCAAATACGTTGATCCGGTTGAAGTGTGGGATGGGATCCCAAGCACGAGGTGGACTAGAGAATTGCTCTTACTGGCTTCGCGAACTGCAAAAAAAAAAAATAATCGTCAGCAACCCACCGGAAGAATTCCCCGGCAAGACTCTCTGACGATCAAGTGAGTGTCCGATGGAGAAGATGAAAACAGAAGAAGAACTGTAGCAAAAGGGTATCGCGCGTGCCTACGGTTGAAGGGAGGAGAGTCTTATATAGTCGAGGGAGTCGACAGTCTCTGCCCCGCTTCTACCATATTTTGTCTCATGTGAAGATAGGATCAGGGGTCACTGTCAGCTCGCCGAACAACGCCGCCCATTCTGACACGGGCAGGGGGCCCCGTGGTACGGGTTGCCAGAGTTTGTCAGGCACGTACTGTGTCAACGGGATATTCGCGTTTCGGCATGTCAGGCCGGAGCAGACCTGCGCCGACTCTCGTACTACCTTTATCAGTATGGTGTCAGGTGGTAGGTACTGCCTCGGATAATAACAACTCCCGAGTCAAAGCGCCGACTGACTTCCTCCAGTGAGATCCTGCTATGCATCCAATGTCATACGGATTAGAACAGACGACACACCGAGTGTTGGGGTACTCGGACTCGGCCAGCCCGTTTCATCTTTCAGCGGATACGATTGCAACACAGGGAGGACACTGACCAGGTGCCGACCGCGTGTTTACTCGACGACTTTAAGTTGAGCACTCGGTATCTCTCAGTACTATGGCTAATTTAGACTATATCTAGTTAATCTTCCAATCGGGCGTCCCGACCCGAGTGACACTCATTTCATGCCCGCCACACCCGACTGTCGGAGCCTTCCTGGCAACGACCTGTCTCCCTGCAACGATATGTAGGCCGACCATGCTACACCTAAGTTAGGTCGGGATCACATGTGAATAAATAAATAACAATGAAAAAAATAATTAAGAGCAAGATTAATTAACAATAAAAAATACAATTAGCAGCAATTATTAAGGTAGAAATCTGACATTGGGGAGAAATCTCCTGATGCGACGTCGTTTAAATTAGAGGTGTGTAGAGATACGTAGAAAAAAAAAAGTAAAATGAAATAATGTGAGATGAAATATTCGAAATTAATGTATGACTTTTTGCTACACTGAGAGCTTATTGTAATCACTTCCCTTCGTTTTTATTGCAGCAATTGAATCTTTTCTTATTAGAAAAAAAACATGAAATAAGTGACTGTAAAATGTAAATTATTTGTCGTTGAATTCTGAAGTACAACGACCCAACAAAGTCAATGTAAAGTTAACTAGAATTGTTTATTGTCAACAGTGATCCGTCACCTGTATGGCTGTATCTCTGGCAGATAACCGTCAAAGCAATCTCAGCAGTCAACGCCAAGAATAATTCTCAGTTCTCACTTCACTTTGACGCCGAGATCCACGTGACGTGCTAGAAATTCTATTATTTTTGTAAAAACAATTAGTATAACGGTAAAGTTGCTTTAAATATTTAATGGGGAGTCAAATTTTACCTTCACTTTTCACACAAGTTTTTGTTTGTTTTTGCTCCCTAATGGAACTAAGTATAAAATGGGAAGTATACATCAGTGAAAACTGAATATAAAAGAGTGAAACTTGAGTATAAAAGAATGAAAATTGAGTACAGGGTTATTGATGTGATGGATGCAAACTGTCATACTCAGTTTTCTAACTTTTATACTCAATTTTCTTCAAATAATACTCACCAAACATCACATCAGGGACTGCATGCAAAGAAATGTTTGAGTAGGGATTGCATGCAAAGTTAACTTGGTAAGTGGGGAGTTTAGAAAAATTTACCTTTAGTATAATCAGATTTAATTTAAAGACATTTTTAATCATTAAATATTTAATTATGATTTTTTTAACGGTAAATTGTAGAAAACTCTCCAATCCCCATTTGATCTTTACTTGCACTCCCCATTTGATAAATTTTTTACATTTACTTCCTGATGGATTAAGTATAAAAGAGTGAAAATTAAGTATACATCAGCGAAAATGAGTATAAAAGAGTGAAAATTGAGTATACAGTTTTTTGATGTGGTGGATGCAACCTTACATACTCAAATTTCTAATTTTTATACTCAACTTTCTTCAAATAATACTCACAGAACTGTCTTGTCAATCCCATCAGAAACTGCATGCAAAGAAAATTTTGAATTGGAACTGCATGGAAAGAAAATTTTGGGATTGGGGAATTTAAGAAAATTCCCCTTTTTTTAATCTCTAATATAAATTATTATTCTCTACAAATTATATATATTCCCATATTACAAATATAATATTATTAATTTCATCTTTAAAAAAGGGAAAATTTTCTTAAACTCCTTAATCCCAAAATTTTCTTTGCATGCAATCCCATTGAATTTTTTTTTTGCATGCAGCCCCTGATGGGATTGACAAGATAATTTTATGAGTATTATTTGAACAAAGTTAAGTATAAAAGTTAGAAATTTGAGTATATAATGTTGCATCTACCACATTAAAAAACTGTGTACTCAAGTTTTACTCTTTTATAGTCAAGTTTCACTCTTTTATACTCAATTTTCATTGATGTATACTTAATTTTCACTCTTTTATACTCAATCAATCATGGAGTGAATACAAAGAAAATCTCAAATGGAGAGTGCATGCAAAGATCAAATGGGAATTGGGGAGTTTTCTGCCATTTACCGTTTAAAAAATATATTTAAATCTTTTAAATTTTAAATCTCAATTCAAACTTTTTTATTAAACTTTTTTTAATTTTATAAAGGGGGAATTTTCTTAAACTCCCCAAGTTCAAACTTAACTTTGCATGCAGTTCTCATTCAAAGTTTTATTTGTATGTAGTCCCTAATGGGATTGACAAGATAGTTCTGTGAGTATTATTTGGAGAAAGTTGAGTATAAAAGTTAAAAATTTGAGTATGTAAGGTTGTATACACCATATCAAGAAAATGTGTACTAAATTTTTATTCTTTTATACTCACTTTTCACTCTTTTATACTCATTTTTCATTTATGTATACTTAATTTTCACTCTTTTATACTTAATCCATCAGGGAATAAATGCAAAGAATCTATCAAATGGGGAGTGGAAGTAAAGATTAAATAGGGATTGGGGAATTTTTTGTAATTTTCCGTTTTATAAATCTCGATACCCAAAATCTAAAAAAACACATAAACAATTTTTATTTTTTTAACAAAGACCCATCACCAACCCCAATATATCACCCAACAAATCAATAATTATAATTAACTAATTAATTAATTAATAACACCCGATCCAACGATTATCATTCTTCCCCGTTTAATAGCTCAGGCAGGCTTCACCGTATCATTGGTAGCCATGTGGATGGTAAGACATGAGTATGTGTATGTTGGGTCATCAACTCGGCATTGTTCTCGCTGCTGCTTTCTTAGGTAAAGTCCCATGGAGGGAGGGAGGGAGGGAGGTAGGACACTCGTAGCTCTCTTTTCTTCACACCTCTCTTCGCTTCCGTCGCAAACAATTCTTCGTTTTCTCTTTTCGTTCTCGATTCTCGGACGATTCCGTCCTAGCTTTCCGATTTGCAAGTTGAGATTTTTAATCTGCGGTCCTTTTGATGCCCGCAAAGGTTTGTTCATCCTCTTCTTTTTTAGGGGATGATTTGATGTTTGTGGGATTGGATAGGAGGGAGGTGGATTAGAGTTTTGGGTGGAGATTGATGCGAGGAGATGTTGAAGAATTCGATGGAGGATAAGCAGATCGACCTCGAAGCGCCGCTGCTCTCGGTGCGGAGATTCTCCGTGGGGTCTTTGGCTTCTCCGACGGAGGAGGGCGAGGGGCGTGCTCCGATGCAGAGGAGGGCGTCTCTGCCATTCTATAAATCGGATTTGAAGTCGGGCCCGGTGCGCGTCCCCGGCGTCGTCCCCTTCGTATGGGAGCAGACGCCGGGGTTGCCCAAGACCGGGGCGGGATCTGCCGCGAATGGCGATGTGAAGATGATGATGGCCCCCAAGCCTCCGCCTGGAAGGATCGTCCACAACGGACAGTGCGGAAACACGTTGGCTCTGGTTTTGAAGGTTGGCAGTAGTGTACGAACTCGTAAAGCCGAATCCTACGAGTCTCTTGAGGTTGTTCCTAAGATTGTTGCGGG